>PVJO010001479.1:0-171516 GCA_004026905.1 Hystrix cristata | reverse complement strand
ATATATATATAAATACATATCAAAGTGTTCATACACTTTTACATACATATGTATATACAAATATATATAGATACATACATATCAAATCTTACTTTCTAATATAAATTTCTAAGAAAACCAGAAAACTAAAAGATAAGCCTTGAACATATTGTATGTAATTAAGAAGTAATAAAAAATTATAAATGCCACAAATGAGCAAACAAATAGACACAGAAACCAACTGAAGGAGCTTCCTCTTGTGAAAACTGCAACAATTTGAATATAAGTAACACAGTACTGAATTATAATCCAAAGTACAAAATAAATGTTCATCTCTCCATATGTAATGTCAATAAGTGAGCAAACAAATGAGTCAGGAACACAAGACAAATATCTGGTGCAGAAGAATCCAAAATAAGTTGCATGGAAACTACAAGGAGCTATAGCGCTGCTCAGTTCCTCAACTGTGAACCACACAGAGTGAGCTCCTTCCAGGCACCTTTGGAGAGAAAGTGAGCGAGCATAACACTTCCAGGACAAACCTGACCAAAAAAACTCAAAAGAGAAAGACGGATATGAAAACTAACTACTCATTACTTGTAGTATGTGCTTTTTATCTGATGTGAGGAAGATGGCATTTAAAAAAAAAGACCTGTAAATTCAGTTTAATCATGAGAAAAATATCAGACAAATTGCAGGCAAGTGGGAGTCTACTCAACTTCTACTGACTGCTAAAGCATTATTCCTCAAAGTATCAGCAAAAATAGGTAAAATCTAAGAATTGTCACAATGAAGTTAAGAGATATCATAACTACGCGTGGTGCGGGATTGTGAATGGAATTACAAAACAAAGTTAACTAAAACTGCGGAATTGAGTATGTTATGCACTTTTGCTGATAATAACATATCAGTATCAGTATTGGCTGAATAGTTACAACAAATATGTTACTGTAATCGACAATAATTATAATCTGAAGAATTTAGCATGAGTTATATGGGTACATTCATTTTTTTTTAATTTTTGATCCACATGAAACTACTTGGAACTTTAACATTTAAAACACAAAAATGTACCAAATCCTGTAAAAATTAATATGAAACTGAGATGTATATATTTTATCTCATTTTCTTGGTCTCTTTCCAACCTAATAGTTTTGTTCATTTTTGAACTGGAACATGATTGCAATTTTCTTCCACTTCATTTTTCCCCTCTTAGTTATAGCTCTGTCATGAACTTCTTGATTTTATTTCCATATTTTTAAAATATTTTCTAAGGCAATCTTTTTCAGTTGTTGACTAGTTTCAAAAATTCTCCAGAGGACTTCATGTGAAAAGACTGATTTCAAGGTTCTACCTGGGATTCTTTGATGTGCTAGACTGGGCACACATTCAGAAATCTGGATTTTTACAGGCATTTTGGCAGATTACTGTGTATTCAGAAATTTGAGAAACACAGGTCTGAACTATCTAGAGGGTAGACTTCTTATTTATTCTAGTTCCTATTTTTGCAACATCTTTCTAATAATCATTTTATTTCTTACATGTGAAATTGCTTTATACAGGAAAGAATTATTAAGGTTTAGTTAATACCACCTGCTTTACTCTTGGGTTCTTTTTGTTGTCGTCGTCGTTGTTGTTGTTGTTGTTTTGTTTTTGTGCGTGTGCCAGGGATCGAACTCAGATAAATGACATTGAATAATGATGCTATTATAATAATTAATACTATCTTCATCATATTGTAATTATACAACAGACCAAATAAGAAGGAACCAACCCTCTTAAATGCTTTTAAACGCAAGATATTTAAATCCACTTCAGTTCTTTGTGAATATATTCATGCACTAGACCAGCTTTCTTCAGTAAGGGTCACTTTCAATTACAGGCGTAAATATATTTATTCATCATTTCACAAAAAGCTCCTGGATAGTTTAACCAGTAAAAGACACTTGCAGCACGTAAATAAGCTTCTCATGAAAAGATCTGTTCCATCCTTAATGATGAATTTCCTTGTCATTTTTTTAGATGAATCATCATCTTTTTTTTTTAATGTGATATATGTACATTGCGCTGCCATCGAAGACTCATTCTTTATCATGACAGCTACCATATAGTTGGCTTCATCATTTTATGTCCACAGAATTTTAACTGTGAAATTCTCAAATTAAAATATATTATTCATCTGGTTATAAATTTTATATCCTATTACGATGCTATTGATAAACATTTTTCCTGAAACCCAGGTAAGAATTAATTACCATGATATCCTTTAGAAATGGTTTTAGCAAAATCCCTCCCTTAGTGTGACACACTCAGTAGTATTGCATTTGAAATTTTCCCAAGGAAAACCATCTTCTTTTGTTACATTATGTAGTGTAACAAAAACATTATATTTTAAAACATTATAATTTATATAAGCATTATATATTTATATATAAAACATTATATATTTATAATTATATATAATTATATGATTATAATTTATATGAACAATATTCATTTATTTTGTGTTATTTACATATGACTAAAATGATATACTTATTTAATGGGCACACTACTGAAGTAATTATGAAACAATTACTATTTAAACTATTTTTATATTATTCTAAGGGAATGGCCCTAGTTAGCAAGCCTTCAAGGTAGAAAGCTGATCTTTCTCTGTAAATACTGGCTCTTTAACTTTTTATTTCACCTTTGCCATTTAATGTAAATGTTTTCCTATCTTTTCAACTACTGATCACAAAATACTGCTTTTTTTTCATTTTGTCAATGGACTCGTTCCTATGTAAGTTATAATTTTTACCATCGGATTTAGAATAGAAGTCACTCATTTTCTCATTCTTTTTCATTCAAAGGCCTTTCTTTTCAAACAAATTCTTTTTATATTCTCTTTATGCACATATTAGTATATTTCAAAAGTTATTTATCATTTTAAATTTAATCTTTCAAAAAAAGATGATCTCTCATAGAGTTCACAAAATTAATCACAAAGTTTTAATAGCAGCTCTGAAAAATTATGTCATTTTATGTTGGTGTTCATGCACACTGTAGTATGCATATTTTATAATTTATATTTAGTATAAAATATAATAGGAAAGAATTTAATACTATATTTATAAATAAAATGTATGCCAAAATACCTTGTAAAGAAAGAAGAAGGGTTTAATATTAACTACACATCTATTCCTGTTTTATCAGTAATTAAAACGGTGGAAGCTTAGATAAAGGTCCTTGTGATAGATGCTTTTTCGTGCAGTGTAGTGAAGTTTGCTGAATAATGAAGAGATGCTGTTCTCTGCACTGGAGGTGTTTGTGACCAGAGCCACAGCACCATCAGTGTGTCACAGTGACGTGCTGACATCTAGACAGCTTTGGGCAGAGAGAAAACAAGCACTGTCAGCGCAAAGGACCTCAGAGACTGTATCTTCAAATCTTCTTACTCCATAAGTAGGAAGCTAAGGATACCAGAGACTGTCTCATAGGACATATTCTTGGAGCAAGGGGTGGGGGCAGTAGACACTATCTTTTGCTTAACACTTACATTTATGAGGCAATGTCACAACTACTTTGAAGTTTTATTTTATATGTTAAAACTCTAAGAGTTAGAGTGTCGATCCTGATTTTATAGCTGAGGAAAATCTGTAAACAAGGTCAGCTATGTTATTTAGGGGCCAGGCAAACAATGAATATGCCAAATCCCTAGTCCAAAGAGGAGATTTCCTTTCTCTAGAAGTTTCTGTTCTGACCTGTCCTAGTGTTATTTATTTGCAGCTCGGTTTCAACCAACATTAGTGACAAGGACTGATACCTTTTTTGTTTGTTTTACGAAATGATTTATCCTTTAGGTTTCATCAGATTTACTAAGTAGGCTCACAATGGCCACCTGAGGAATCTGCAATGAAGAAGGCCAAATGGCTATTTACTGGAGAGTTGGAAGAGCTGGTGGAAAGTTGAAGGCCAGGAGCTTACTGCACAGTCTGGTAAGAATCCTTATGGGAAAAGTACAAGAGTCTGTGCTGGAAACCCGAAGGAAGTGGGGACAAAGAGTCAAAGGTGATGGCGAAGACCAGGGCTCCTCCATGAAGCAAGAGAGAAGACTTCCTTCTTCTTTCCCTTTTTATTCCATCCATGCTACAAGCTTATTGGTTAGTGGCAGCCACATTAGTCGTGGGTCTTTCTTCTTCACTTTGAGGCCTGCATGTCATCCATCCACAGACACGAATGGAACTGTGCTCCACTAACCATCTAGGTGCTTCTTAATCCATTCGATTTGATATCAAAATGAACTACCATGTCCCTCTAGGATATGAATTTCAGGAGGTAGACTAACTTGACTTTACTAGAAAATTCTGATGTTTATGTGAGTTTCAGAGTTTTGATATATTTTCATTTGCCATAAGTATTAGTTCCCTGGGTGTGATGTTGGCATTCTTTACTTAAGACAAAGATTCTTAAATGTTTCTGTTGTTTGAATTACCCGTAACAGTGATTCTGAATCCCACTTCCCCATAGCAGGAGACTTTAGTTCAATCGATCATCTAGTGGGATCATTTTCAGATGTACATCATAGTACATTATTCTTCTGGATAAGAAATTTTAATGGCTTCTTGTTCTATGTAGAGCAAAATTTAAATTCCTTGCTCAGCTTACTCACCCTACATATTATTTCTCTTTTGCTCTCTCTTCCGCTGTCCTCCCTCATACTTATAAACACAATCTACATGTTTGTACAGTGTCACATTCTTTGAAAATGCCAAATTATTTCTACCATTGTGCTTGCAATGCTGCATGTCTTGAATATTCTTTCTCTAATCTCCTTGTGAAAACCATTACTTTGTCACTTAGGTCATTACTATTCCTTACACAGACTTTCCCTAACCATATAAACTGAGGTCACTTCTTTCTTGGTTCTCTGTATCACATTACTGTCTGCCTCTTCATCCTTTAACGTGTTAAAATATAGCCATCTGAATTTATCTTATTTTTATTGCTTAATTGTTTATTGTCTGTTACCCTAGAATACAGCCTCCAAAAGATTATGGACAACCATATCAGTCTTACTGACTTTCATAGCCCCACAGGCCCATAGCCCCACTGTCCCACTCCCCTTGGCAGAGGAGAAGGATGAGGAGAGGAATGTTATCAAGCATTTATCCATCACCAAATATGAATTCACACTTTGTTCCATCCTTGATCTTCAGTCTGCCCAAAAGACTCACCAGAATAATTTTCCTGAGTTTGTGTTAAAGCGGAAGCTCATGGCACTTCTTCACCTGTCTCTCACCCCGATATACTTCAGGACAAAATGCCGAAACAGTAAATAGTGTAAAATATTGATAATTTTTACTACTGAAGCTATCATCACTTCTAAAGTAAAACGTCTAGTGTTTTCTATGACCATTTTTGAGCTAAGAGAAGGATGGATTGGAGAGAAGGATCAAGTAAAGTTCAGATATATGACAAGAGTATCCACCGATTAAATTGATTGCTAGAAACAACACTAATAAGAAGTTCATTCACTGGTAGATAAGAAACTGTTGGACTTCTTTTACTACTAATTTATAACCTTTAACATAAGTACCAGAAGCTTTTATAATTAGGAGGACTTTCAAAATACAAATGTGAGGTAAGAGATTAGGTCAAGGTGGGCTGGCTGAAAACAGGATGTGGGATATAACTCGAGCTGGAAAGGAGGCTGATCAACAGGATGTGACCTGTCAGTCACAGCCAGGATGCTTGGGCAGAGCAACTTTCCAAGGACCAGATCTAGGTGTAGATGAAGGACAGTGGTCATTATTTTGCTGCAACTACAATAACGCTGTTCGTTTAGCAGAGGCCCATCCTGTTTGAGGAATGTATCTCTTCATTTCTTCACTTTTCTTTTCTTCCTTTACTTCACTTTTCTTTACCCTTTCCTTCTCTTCCTTTCCTTTGAATCTTCATTGAGTTTAAATAAATGTTGTGTTCACCTGTTCATCCATTGCCCTTTTCTGCCAATTCTTTGGACAGGAGAGAAAGAGACTGGCATCCCAGGACCCCGCACCATCTAACAACAAATGTATGTCCTGGTATTACCATCTGAGAAGTTCAACTCTGCAATATCGTATGTTTCAAAGTTTTTCCAAAATTCAACGTATGATATTTATATGTAATATTTCACTATCTTTTATTTTCTTGTGATCCTAAATTTCAACATCTTAAAATTAGGTTAAACTGCATTTAAAAGCATCAATAATTCTCTATTTTATTGTATGATCAATACACACTTATTTAAAACAACAAAATAAGCCAAAAGGGGAAATTTAAAATAGCTCATCATCCAACCAGATGGCCATCATCGACGTTTTCATATAACATATGTATGTGTGTGTAAATATAAACATTCACAGATACATAAAATAAATGACCCACAATGAACATGTTTCATAATTTTTATTTTTTCTGAATTCTATAAAATACATATCATGTCAAATCAGTAATTATATATCATTTTAATATGAACATAGAAATCTATTATATGAATGTATTATAAGAACTGTGCTTCCAGGTGATTTCTGTACTTCAAATTATTTGACTTGATACTCAGAAAAATACTTACACTTATTGCTATTTTCTTAAATCTTCTCTGTGATCATCTGCTAAGGCAACATTAAATACCATAGGCCAGGTGGCTTGAGCCACAGAAAGTTATTTTCTTGCAATTTGAAGAGCTGAACCTCTGAGATCAGGCACCAGAATGATCAGGTTCTGGTGAGGGTTCTCACCGGCCTGCACACAGTCACCTTCTTGCCACCTCCTGGGAGAGGACAGTGGTGAGGGGAGAGCAGAGAAAAAGCTGGCTGATGATTCTTCTTATGAAGACAGTAGTCCCATTGGTCAGATCTGTACCTTCTTACCTCATTCCACTTTACTTCCATAACAATCCCATCTCCTAGTATTGTCAAATTAATAGAGAGGACTTCAACTTAGTCTGAGAATTCTCATAATAAGCAAAATTAAACTGGTACCACCTTGTATTTAAAGAATCTCAAAAATACAGTTACTTTATTCTGTTTGGCAATCATATAAAAGTGGATAAAATAAGACTAAGAAAATGAGTAGTATTTACAGAAGGAATCACAGTGAAAATGAAGGCTTATAGAATTATTCATAGACGGTTCATGGAAACTTGAGCAGAATCATAGACTATTATTGGAGAAACATACAAGCGTATTCATTCCAAATTCATGGTCTACTGTGACTTCTACGCTTATACTTGGAGAATGAATAAACAATAACAAATATACAAAATGAAATAAAAGAAAAACTTATGCATATTTTTGTGAAACATTAACTTGTTTGGAAATTATTATACTTTTACCGAAATAGTCAGTCTATCATGGAGGTTAATATTTGCATAAATTCTTTCTTTTTAATTTATCATCTTGTACATTCTGCTGGCTTGATTGCAGTTCTCTCTTTGCTGCTGGAGAGAGTTCTGTGTCTGTATGTTGGGACTACTTTAAATTCAGAGAGAGACTTACTCTTTCGATATAATGGCCAATGCAGAATTCTGTGCTTGCTCCATGAGAAGAACTGCGAACTCAGTGTGACATCCTTTTGTATTCATGTCTGCCAAGGCCAGAGATTTGCACAGAACAGTATTCAAATAACTACTCTCATTATTCTTGGCAAATGTGGAACTTCCAGAGGTAAGACACTGCCTGACACATCAGCAGAGTTCCAAAGTGCTGGTATTAAAGTTTTACCTCACAGGCATATAATCTAACTTGGTTGATGTCTGCACAGTTTTCTCTAAAGAGAAAAAATCTTTCCTCTATCAGTCTACAGTTATATTCTTGATAGTATAATTCCCAAATGACAAAGAAATAGAATATATGATTTCTTCGCAGGAAATAAATCTTCAAAAAACTTTTGTCCTCCTAAAAATACTCTAAATTTAGTAAGCTTAAATACCGTAGTAGTTGATTACCGGTTCTGCCCTAGAAAAGATGAGCTTACTTTGAGGGAAGACATAATCCTCTTATTATGTTACTGCATAGAATTCTAAGTATATTAAAATGACATGATTTTAAACTAGATAGCAACTGAGAATTTAAGTAGATTTTGTTCCAGCACCTGTCCTCCACAGAATTGAGACTTAGCATTGAAATTGCAAAAATATTAAGCATGAAGTGGGAAAAAAAAAAACAAAACAGAAACAAGAACAATTAGACAACTCTTTGAGGATCATCACAGCCCTTGTAATTGTTCTCCTTTTCTGCAGTATGTTACTATGATTTTATTTATTTTCTTAGAGTACCTAGTTATGAACATTCATAATAAACTGTACTAAATAGATACAACAGCACTTATAAAGCACCTTAAAATAATTAAAAGACAGACACTTCTTGTGTTCGTTTACCTTGTTACAATAAGGGTTTGGTGTGTATCTGTCCTACATGAATCACAAAATACAGAGAACAAAAGAAGAACATAAATGAAACAGATCCAGTTTCCCTATTTGTGGATATTAGAAGATAGTTGGCAACCTATTACAGTACATTTACAAGCATCTACTGATGGTCCCAGACTTGTAAGGATCTGGTTTATGATATTTTGACTTCATAATGGCGCTTTGTAAAAGTGATACACACTCAGAAGAAACTGTACTTTGACTTTTGATCTTTCCCAAGCTAGAGATACATGGCACAGTATTTCTCGTAATAGTGCGCCGCAGCAGGCGCACCAGCTTCCGGTCAGCCATGCAGTCACCAGGGGAAATGACTGGCACTCCACAGAGGATTATGTTGAAATATCTGGTAGATTAAGTGTGTTAAATGCATTTTAAGTTATGACATTTCCAGTTTTCGATGAATGTATCAGAACATAACCCTGGTGTAAATCAAGAAGCATTTGTACATGAAATGGAAAAATGCCAGTCATAAGTTTGAGGATTAAGAAAAATGTAATGCAGAAAGAAGAGGGAGAAAATTTAGCCTGGCGAGTAGAGCCGTGTGTGGAATAAGTGACATTTGCCTTTGTCTTGAAAATGGAGAACATGTAGGCATTTAGAAAGTAAACGATGTGAGCATTAATGTAGGGAATGAAAGTGGAGTAAATGAAGACAGTTGCTTGTCCCACATGAAACACAGCACAACAGTGCCTTGTTCCTCATTCCTTGCATTTCAGGTGGGTGTAGTGTTAGAGAAGTAAAACATAGTGACAAAAAGATGATGTTGCCTAGAATCTTGTGAGCACAGAAACAATGTGAGCATACTGATGCCTTAAGAAAATAAATTGGTAAATACAGTACTTGTTTAATTTGTCAGGAAAAAAACCAAAATGAAACAAACTAAGCAGAAAACTAAGTAGTCATCCAGAGAATAGATAATGACAGTGTCACTTCTAGTGGAGCAATAAAAGTATAGCCAAAAGCACAGTTGTGACACACAGAATAATGCTCCGAATGAGAGTACATAGTCACCCACTAGACACAATGGCAAATGAAGACAAAAAGTGAATGAGAATTACAAGATTTCACTCCTTATAACTAGGATGATCTCCTTAACAGTAACGGAAGGACAAGTTTGAGAGAGAAGTGATAAATTCTTTTCGGAGACACCATCTATTGTTTTTGCTCTGCCATACAACATCCACCAGATATGAATAGAGGAATTCATAATATTACATGTATTAATTTCGTCCTCTTAAAAATTAATGAAAGATCAAAATTATGGCATAGTTAGTGCATTAATTAAGGCATTAATATGTGATGGACAGTCCTCATGTTCAGTTAACGATGAAGACTGAGATTTGTACAGAAAGGGACGGTGTCTTTGCTTTGTAGATCTTTGATATGCTTGAGTCTCACTTGACATAGCACCTTGAAAAGTGGAGCCTTCTGGTACCTGGACACATTACTGAAGCTATAAACTTTTATTTGGATATTTTAACTAAAGCTTGCAAAAGAGAAATTAACTAGTGGGCAGGAAGTATGTCTTTCTTATTGAAAACAAGTAATGAATAAGTAAAGATTAATTTAACATTTTACTTTGTATTTCAAAATTTCCATATAGTCATAGTATCCTAATACTATTTAATGAGTATTTATTGTCTATTACAAAATTTCACATATATAATGTCATGTGTTATTCATAGCAATTTCATACAGTAGATATTGTTATCTTTATCTTACAAACAAGAATATTTGGGCCTAGAGAAATAAAGTGAATTTCCTAATATCACACAGTAGCAAAGTGGACAATACCTGATTGAATTCTCATTTATACTCATTTTTATAGCCCACAATTGAACATCAACAGCTTCAAATCCCTTTTGTTCATAGAAAGACAAAATTATTTTGCTGCTGAGAGGAAAAGGTGGCCTGTTGTAGAGAAACAATCAAGTGGTATTTAATTTGGTATCCTATTTAATGAGTATGTGACAGTTAATTTTATTTCCCCTAAGGGAATAAAAGAGGGGCTCCAGCAGTGATCAGATTTTGCCACTGAAAACAGTGGTTACTAATCTGACTCCAAAGGACTATAGAGTGACATTTTATTACTTCAATAAATTTATCAGATTTTCGATCTGGCCTTGAAACTTGGAGGCTCAGAAGCTAAATTTTGTTGCTGCAACGCGACCTGAGTTAAACCAACTACTAGGAATGGGGGGTGCAGGACACACATCACCGGAGTCCACATGTTTTTTATAGAAAACCATTGTGACAGTTAACTGATTGTGTCAATTTGAGAAAGCAATGACCAACTAAATTGGACCAGCATAGCTCTGGGTGTGCCAGACACCCACAGGACACTACAGGGAGCCTCAGACTTTTGACCAGATCCTTCGGCTCTCCAGCGTGCAGACGGACCTTTTGCACTCTTCCACACCTGACTCTGCGTGTGGCTATTGTAAGGCAATCTTGTAAGTTCTTACACATTTGTGTATCTTGCATTAAATCTGTTTCTCTAGTAAGTACTGACTAATACAACCATGATCCAAAATCATTAACGTATAGTGAGCTATTGCTATTATAAGACCTCACAGTCTCAATAGGCAGATCAATGTGTACAAAAGCTGTAAGACAGTTAATATTGTAAGCATGACCCATCAAATACCTAATAGTAGGTCTTTAAAAAATAAAACTCTATATCTGCTTCACAGAAGGATACCTTTGCCAAGGAGACAATTCCAAAGACCCAAAGGCCTCCCTGTACCTATTCAAATGGATAGTAAGATATCTTGTCATTTACCCTTTCCCTGCCTTCTTGGCTGATGGTCTCCCTTCAAACTTTACCATTACATGTCAATCCCTGTATGTATCTCTTAACAGAGTTTTGATCGGTATATGTTGATTTTGCATTATAATTCTCAGGTTTCATCTTTCACTATGTTATAAAATGGCTTGAATCACTCTAACTCATGCTTTCCATTGCAACTTCTTATTACTTACCTTAAAGTTTATACCGTTGTACTTTGTGTATTAAGAATGAATACAAACTCCATAAAAGTGTCTCAAAGGAATTTCAAACTCAAAAAGTACAAGGAAAAACTTGGTATTTCTGCATGCACCTGCTCAGGATTTTCAGTGCGTCAGTGATTGAACCACCACTCATCCAGGTGGACATAACATAAAACTGAGAGTGTCTTGGGCAGTGTCTCCTGACCACCCCCATTCATTTCTCCAGCTATTTCAATGACTGGCAAGACAGAAATAAAATGCGAAGAAGAACTTTGTAATCATTAAGCTTAAATTGTATGGGAGTAAAGGGGAATGTGAACAAATAGAATGTGAGCAAATTAAAACAAGTAAACATTTAACTTGAGTTGATGAACTCAAAATAAAAATGAAGGAGAGGATGAGATTTTTTGTGAGATGGTCCTTTTATGGACAGGGTGATCAAGGAAGACTTCCCTGATAATTTGGCTTTTAAAAATTTCAAAAAATCATAAAGTGATGTGAACAATAGTTCTTAAATATTGATCATATCTGCATCTTTAGAAGCAACACAGCGTGTGCTCTCAGTTTGCCCATTACTGAATGTGTTCAACCAAAGACCACAGCTGACTACCGCCCCACTACAGTACTCTGACATCTTTTGCCACCTCTATAATTGGGCCAAGCTTCCTGAGGACAGCTCGCGGCCACTGACAGAGGACCGCAGGCAAGTCAAGCCACGCTTGTTCCTGGAAGACAGAGAATCTGCCTGAAAGATTCTAGGTCAAGACCTTCCCACTGGTCATGTGGATTGGCAAGCAGAGACTTTCTCATTTAAATTTCTTCCTTCTCTCTTTTTCTCATAAACATCATTCCTGTGAACTCTGTCCCGAATTTCTCCTCGTTTTCTCGTACATCTAATCTCTGCTTCTCTGAGGGTCTACACGAGTTATACATTGTCTCTGCCCACCTCTCCCTTCATCTTCATGCTGCAAGGATTTCACAGAATGGAAATCCGAAACTGTACTCTAGTTAGGAGCCTTTAGTTTGATTTTGTTGCTCTTCAGAGATAATCTCAGGTCTGTAAAGGGGCGTTCGAGGTTGATCGTTGCTGTCCATTGCTGTCTTCTGCCCCAGCTCCATCCTGTGTCCCCCCATCCTTATTTTCACTTCTCCAGCCAGTCTGCCCTTCGTTTGTTCTGTGGAAACATCATGCTTTTACTCAGTGCACAAAAGCTCTGCGCTCTCTGTCCCCTTTGCTGGGAATCCTCCAACCAGACTACTCTTTCTTCCTCCCATTCTGGTTTAACTCTTATCTATTCTATGCTTCTCCATTTAAAGCTATTCTGAATGTTTTTCTCCTTCATCAAAATCAAATTACTTAGTTTTATTCTTTCAACTTCCCAAAAAGGAATTTATACATTAGCATTCTTTCCTTCAGAGAACTTGTTCAGTTTGCAATTATGTATTTATTTGTACAATTATTGGATGGATATATTTCCACTACTGGACTGTAAGTTCACCTTTTTATTATCCTTGTACCTCCAGAATTTATCTCAGTGTCTATCTAAACTAAGAATGTAAAATTATGTATTAAATGAAAGAACTAAAAATCTTTTCAGAAAGTAGGTTTAAACTGCATATCATCTTAAAGCTTTATTTTTCTCAATTGCAAATTACCACAAACATTACTTCTATACAAAAATAAGCTTCTACATCTTTGTTGATACAAAATTGATATAAAGTATAAGACTATACATAAAACTGTAAAGAAATAAAATAGATTTTACACAGAATGAGCATGTACTAAATGGTGGACAATACTCTACACATTAACTCACTGCTTAACAATCCCAACCTTTTCTAAAGAATTTCATGTTCATCAGTTCTGCTCACAGACTTGGAAGGAATATAAATTACACTTCTTCTTTGGGAAAAACTTTGAAAAGCATGGTGTTTTCACTTGCTTGTGGGTAGCAACGCACACAGCAAAATGCTTCACATTCGTATTCTGTAAGGATCAGCCTGGCTCTGTTTGCTTCTTCATGGTCCATGGACCTGCTGCAAGCTGACACCTCACAGAGTTCTTTGCATACATCCTAGGCATAAGTCTACTTGATGTTTTGACCTATTATATTAGTGCTTTTTCTTCCCTTGTCTATTCTTCCTTGAGCTACAAATTCCTTGAAGGTGAGTAATGGTATCATAATGTAACTGTACATTTTTAAGACTTCTGTTGAGCCAAATATCATGTGCAACTCTTTAATAAACTCAAATAATAATGCTGATTATACTACCTATGAGGTAGACATTATCATAACTGTAACTTAGAAGCCTAAAATAAAATATATAGTCAGTAGTCAATAAGGTTTGATTTCAGGTTTTTCTAATTTATAGTTTTTTCTCTCACCTGGTCATTAGAACAGAACTAATCTGTTTTACTTTCAAAATAAGCAAGTACCTACCGCATGGTAAGCACATAGTCTAAGTCTCATTTTTGCTGTCTCCCTCCATCCTTCCCTCCTTTCGCTCATTATTTCTTCCCGCAGTCTCCCCCTCTCTCCCTCACCTCCTTTCCTTGAATATTTGTCTGTGTGTATTTGTATGAGCAAGAAAGAAAAAAAGAGAGACAGAGACAAAACAGATGTTCAATTAAAGTTTTCTTTCTCAGACATATTTTGAATTTTCAATGAAGATGATGCATCTTGGAAACTTGTAGCAAAGGAGAAACAACCAAAAAAAAAAAAATTTGCAAATAGAGCCGGAGCTGTCACTCAGTGATAAAGTGTCCGCTTATTTCTCATAATGTCCTTGGTTCAAGTCCCACCATGGAGGGGAGGGACTCGGACAAAGAGAAAAGTAATAGCTCACATGAGAGAACTAACTTCAAATATGGAATATATTATTAGAAATTTTTGAAATACAAATTAATCAGAAATACATCTGGGTATTTAAATTTATTAGGCCGATTATAAGAGAAATAATTATTTTCATGTATGATTTCTCTTCCACAAGCAAAAATTCCAAGAAAGCATTACAAATGGCATACTTTAGATTAGAAATTGATTTTAAACTGGGTACTTATTGAAATTACGGCTTATTGAAGTGTGTTGCTATTTTCAACACTCTTAGTATGTTTCTGACTTTTATTTCATTTTTTTCCCTTTCTATAGCAAGGTAAGCGCCATGCAGAAATGAAAACTATGAGAAAAAGACACCAGGCAGTGTCTTTTCTGCGCTCCTAGAAACAAATATAAGTGATGTATCTGCATTAACAAAAAAAAGCTAGACACTTAGATATCTTTATGCTAACATATCATGTTCTTCATATCACTATAACTGGTGAGATCAATAGTTTATTGCAGGAAGAATTTCTCATCAATGTAATTTATAAATGAAATTCATGGGATGTAAAGCAGTAAAATATTTCCTGTCTCTCTCATTTATTAATGACCTGATTCTAAAATGAACAATTTCGTAAGAGATAGAATTTTCCTCATAAATGTTGTATTACATTCTTTCTTTCCATCGAGCAGTCTCTAACATTTGCCAAGTAAATGAAAACTTAAAAATGAAGCTCGTCTTACAGTTTAAATAAATCACTGCCTTGTGATTTATCTAATTAAGAGGTTTATTTATGTATATATCTCTGAAAACTTGAATCCATTGATCAGATTAAGGGCAGAGAAATATTAAATTGCTGAAATATAAAATTCAGTAGCAGTGAAATTTTTTCCTCTGATAGAACCCTACTCAGAAAGAATTATGACACAATGAAGTGAGAGCAGGAACAAATGGTAGAGTAGACCAGCACAACACGTCATACAGTAATAGCAAGTGCAGCCACTATGTGAAGGTCTGGGCAAAAAAACTTTGACAAAGATATTTATATGAATCAGATCAATAGGCTGAATAGGGATATTCTATGTTATTAGTATGCATTCAGGACAATGTGTTTTCCGTAAAATTAATAACTATCAAAAAATAATAAGTGGTGAGTGTATTTGGCTATTTGAGAGACCAAGAGACAAAGCTGAAGAAGTAGGAATGTTGCTGCAAGACTCTCACATGTCTAGTACTTATGATTATTGTCCTTTTTTCTTGACAGCATACTGATGCATTTAATATTAGTAAGATAAAAGAATTAAGAGGCATTATCCACTTTACCAACTACTGCACTGTGTACTGCAATCATCTACTAAAAAAAAATCAGGAGCGGAGAGAGTGTTTGGATTCGAGCTCAGGGACTTGCACTCACCAGCCAAGCCCTCTACAACTGAGCTAAATTCAATTTTATTGAGTCTCAATAAAAAAAAATTAAAAGAAAAGAAAAAAGGGCCTCCTGAGCCTTTGCAGAATGCCTGTGTATACTTGGAGTCAGTAGGGATGGCCAACTCTATATATTATTTATGATGATTACCTGAAATTTTGTCACTTTTAAGACTTGACAGATGGGTAGCATTTCTGGTATGAAAAACCGTGCAGAGAATTAGTGCCAAGGAAACTTTTCATCTTTTGTGGACATCATATGATCCTACCCACTAAAAGCTAAAGGAATATAATATGAAAAATAAGAATAGATGTGTCAGGTAAAAATAAGGTAATACAGATACTGTATATGTTTGTTGTATCAAGTATATATTCAAATGTCAAGAAACCATACTTCCTGCTGAACTGTCAAATAGATGCTGTAATAATTTTTCCGGAGACAAAATGTCAAGAAGCGATGGTATAATACTAGTGATGGTATTCATCCAGAAAGAACCAAATACGCTGTCAATGCCCTTTCAGTGCTTCTATGAGGAGGTACAAAATTTACTTCAAATATTGTCTTGAAAATTGGACAGCATAACCTCTTCTTTCATCCTCTATGACTATCAAATAAATATTTATAGTTCTATAGTGATGCTTCATGGATAATAGAAGTATTTCATTATCAATTACCTTAGGAATGATCACATTCTCATTTTTGAATTGAAGAAAAAGAAAGTCAGAGTTCAAGTGACTTGTTCCACATTATCAAACAGATCTTTAGAGGTGATAGTATATCTTTTTTAACTTAAAGTTTAATTCTTTTTATACTACAACATGCAAAACTTTATTTTCCAAACAGAAGGGTGGTTTTGTTATTTTAAAATGAAGACTTTTTGGGCTGGGGGTTTAGCTCAGTGGTTAGAGTGCTTGCCTAGCAAGTGCAAGGCCCTGAGTTCGATCCTCGGCACCAAAAAAACAAAAACAAACAAACAAACAAAACTGTCCTAATAAAACACAAAACTATCTACTCATATAAATTTTTACAGTTCTGAAAACATGTAAAATGTATAAGTTTGGAAACATATTCAAAGAAATTAGTCAAGTACATGATGCAGAGGGTCTAGCCTATTCCAGTGATTTTTAAATAAAGAATCACCATTTGTTTTATCTAAAGTGTGTATGAATAAGTAGAGAACTAGAAATTCGTTCAGTGTGTCAGCAATGTGCCTTTTAGAAACTATTACTTGGGATTTTATGAGAAAAAGACTATTTCAAATTCAAGACTAGGTAATCAAGGCTGTACTTCTTTCTGCCTTTGGCAATTACAGTAAACCAGAGTAGCAGAGTCTTTGATTTCTCACCTATTTATGAAATATCGACAGCACTTCCCCTACTTATTTTAGCATATATGTAGAAGGTTCCCTTTGATTTGCTTGGTATTAATTGTGTCCATATAATAGTGAACTAATATTTTATTCTTTCTTCTCTTGACCAGTGTACAGCATACATTAAAAAAATGCATGTGAACTAAGATATTGATATTAGACTACAAAATACATGATTATTTACAGAGGACCAGAACAAAGATAAGTTAGTAATACAGTTCTTCTCTCAAGAGATTTTTGCATTTCCCTTTGAAGGATGGTACTCTTGGGGTTGAGGTCATGAGCAAAGCAACATGGGAGAAATTCCTGTGCCACCGCTAGCTCTAAGAATGTATGTAGAAAATAAGCAGATGACTTCAATTTGCAGTGTCATTACTCACTTCATTCCTGACATTGTCCTAGCACACACTCATACCATGCACAGCACAGAGTTCTGTTCCCACATGCCTGATATTTGAACTACAATATGTCAAAACAGATTTGGAGGAGAAGGTGTTGGCTGATAGATGGCATGTATTCATTTTAAGGGAAGATGGGTAACTATTCACCTCAGTTTCCCAGCTGAACCTCTGTGGATCGCTTGCTCTCTCTCACTCTCTCTCTCTCTGTCTTTTCAAGAAACAATATCCAGACTGTACAAGATAAAAGTCGATATCATCAAAAATTAAGCTTTGGCCAGCTGCGCTAATCAAATTGGCCACTTGAGAAAGAAAAGGCTTTTTTCCCTAGACAATTTTTACTATCTTATTTTCAATTAATGACAAAAACTCAGTGTATTTATGGGCTATATGGGATAAACACGGTATTTTGGTCTATGTGTACTTTGTAGAAGTATATTTAACCAAGATAATGAACATATCTATCACTTCTCCAGCTTACTTTTGGGAGTTAGGAAAAATTATTCTCAGAGAAGATTTAACAAAAAAAAAAAAATAGAATTACCATGTAATACAGCAGCCCTACTCCTGTTATCCAAAGAAATTAATATAAATATGTTAAAAGGATATTTGTACTCATTTTCATTTCAATGTGATTTACTATAGCCGAGGTATGGAAGCATCCTAAGCATCCATCAATGAATGAATAAGGAAAATGTGGTATACACACAGTGGAACTTTTATCAGACTTTTAATAAAATTTGCTTCACACACTAATAAATTATTGAGAATCTTGTATTTTCCACAAAAATATAACAGAAAAAATTTAGATAAAGGATCAGTATGTCTTCATCTAGGGTGCATAAACCCAGAGACTTATCGGGGTAAGTGGGGATTAATTCTTTGTGGAGACTCTCTGAATTAGATGTAAAAAATATTATATAAAGGTACATATGGATATTTTTTGCACAAAAATATTAATACATGTATTCATGTCTTTCTAGATTCCCCCATGTCTAGAGTACCACATTGCATCAGGATTGCTGAATTAAAACCAGAGTAGTTTGATTTTTGACCATTTGTCATTTGATGTTAACTGTGAATCAATTTCTGAAATAGTTATGATTTCATAGTATGGGTTATATTACTTTAAAGGAGAATGGGTATTTGCCTGTTCATGTTTGTAGGGTAACTGGTAATTTGCAAATTTTGCATAAATAGAGAAAATAGAGGACAGATTTCAGCAAGATTGTTCTCTACAAAAGAAATTGTGTTTTATGGCTCTGCATTCTTTCTTTTGATTGCTTTGCCTTAATAGTAAGCCAAACATCAAAGATCTTATATAGTTTTAACCAATGATCTTGCAAAAAGAAAAAAATTGCACATTTAAAATGATATGCTTTTTTTCTGACCTTTAAAGTTTTGGGCATTGAATTCACTGAACTGTGCACATTTGCAGTTATAAACTAGAAAGAATTGCTTTAGTGATCTTCAGTGAGTATAAAGTACATACAAGTTGTATCTACACTAACATCACATGAAAGCTTTTCTACAGTAGGTAGAAATTAAATAAGTTAGTGTTATAACTATAAAATAACTGCTTTAAATATTCATCTTGAATATTTTGTATATCTTGAAAAGAACGTATTTTCTCCCCTTAAATAAGTAACAATAAAATACATATCTCAGATAGTTGAGAAAGATTCAATATTATAAAGAATTCTCCAAACATTTGAATTTATTGAATTAGAATTAGAAAGATTACATATGAAATAGACTCAGTTTCTCACAAAAAACTGAGATCAGTGGAAATAGCTATGATAAAATATTCACTTTCTCAAAATTTTATTTATTTTTCTATCTTTCTGAGATAATCTTCTCTGTGGGAAAGATCATATGCTTAACGATTACTTCTAGGACACCTTTTGACACCTTAATTCTTTGAGGCAGAGGAAGTTCAGATACTTAATAATATTTTCATTTCTGATTAATTGCTGTTGCTGTTTTTTTTTTATGCATTAGGGGAATTTCATACTTGCTAGTGCAATGACATGAGACCACGAAGAAGAAAATTGAACAAGAATATAAGGCTCACTACAAATGAGTAAGGTGCAATTGTTTATCCATGTCTGTTTATTTCATATCATTCCAAACACTGATCAGTCAGTATATAGAAGAATAAAAGAGTGTATTACTGTTTTGACCTGGCTTGGTCTAAGTTTAAAAAAGGGAAGTCCAAAACTATGGATCTCCATACTCTAGATCTATCATATCAGAATTTTCAAAACTGAAACCAAGAAGATGCATTTTTGAGGGACTTGTACATACTAATTTATGCTTCTAATCTAGAAATACTGATAGAATATTGTGTCAACTACATAGTATTCATAAAAGTGGACCATGTTGGGAATGAAAATTAGATATTTAACTTTTAATTTGTATTGCTGTGGACTCCAGTAGCTCTCAATTCTAGGTGCACATTACAATCTCTTCATGAAGGAATTAAAGTCAACAGACAGTAGGAATATCTATCTGTACCCATGTTTGTTGCAGCACAATTCACAACAGCTTAGGTGTCCATCAGCAGAGGAATGGATAAAGAAAATATTATATATATATATGTGTGAGTGTGTGTTTATATATGCATGAGAAGGGAAAAAAGTATACATTTGTAGGAAAATTGACAGAAATGCAGATCATCATGTTAAGCAAAACAAGCCAAACTCAGAAAGACAAGTGTCACATGTTTTCCTAATTTGCAGGATCTTAAAAAGACAAAATTAAAGTACACAGAATACAGACACGAGAAAAGCCATAGAATGGAGGAAGAATGGCATATAAGGAAGGGTACTTGAGGTGTGGATACTCTCAAAATACAGGTATGAATATACCACATTGAAAGTCAGTATTTTAAAACTTAATAGGCACTAGTAAAAATATACTTTAAAATGTAAAACAAACAAACAAAAAACAAATCAGGAGCTTCTAAAACATGCTGATGCTTGGCTATCAAGAAACAATGCTTTTAAAAAGTCCCCCACGTGGGTCTAATACAAAGCCAAGTTTGAGAAACATTGATCTAGACAAGTCGTTCAGCATATAATTAACATTTTTTTGTTTTTTTCATCTTATTAGACTGTTCTGAATGTGTGTGAAAATTTGAATCTGTATTTTTCTTTAGGATAAATGGATGATTTATATAACATTTGGTCAAATTTTCTTGGTCATAATGCTTCATGAAAGCTTATTTTCTATTAGTATTAAAACAATTTTAATACTCTAAATATGCATTTAGTTAATAGTACCTATGTAATGTATTACTTGGATTTTCTGCCTCATTTTTAGTGACTGAAGAGTAAGGATAAAGCTAGTTGATATAATGATTAGGTCTCAGCTATGTGAAAGCTCAAACACAGTAGAATTTTACTTTTTCTGTAAAACTATTAGGTGATATTGTCATCCAGCCAGGTAATATTACACGATTTGTTCAACCAGGAACTCCAGACTGTTGAAGACACTACTGTGTGCAATATGTGAATTATAGATCACTCCACCCATCTGCTTATTCTGTCTCCGAAAGTAAAAAGGCTTAGTAAGGCTATATCTCAGTTTGGAAAACCTATATATTAATATCATTCACATTCCATACCTAGAATTGATAAGCATATCGAACTAAAATGAAGGGGATAACTATGATATTTCTATGCAAACAAGAGTAGTACAAAGCAGCAAACAACTTCTGTTGTGGGATGAACTTGTTCTACATCCTTCTTGCCATCAAATACATCCTCATTCCTTACCATTGAAGACAACCTAAAACTCTATCCACATGTGTATTCAACCCAGGATACAAGATCCCAACTGTGTCTTGTCAGCACGTCCCCATGTGCTTCCTTGTGAGTTAAAACAAGCTCTGTGCCCATGTCACAGCGTATGTCCAATAAATATTATGAGATGGGACAGTGTAACAGAAACTTCCATTCAGAAAAGAGGACAGGGGAAGCCACACAGTGGGCATCGGTCAATAGTATGTATGTTATTGTATATGTGTTATGTGTGTACATGAGCAAGACTTTTAACTGCATTTCTTCTTACATCTCATCCAATATCATTCAGTATATATTCAATTCATGAATATGATTCCCGAAGTTGGTCTGACTCTAGAAACGGATCCCAGTATAGACTATGGTGTCACAAAATGTTACAGACTACAATAACCTCAGTATAGGAGAGAACAGATAGTTGATAGGTGGTGGCGTAGTCGTTTAGAGTATAACTACACTTTATTAAAATTTAATCCACAAAAGAAAAAAGTTACCAGAGAGTAAAAACTCACTAAATAGCATATTCCTACAAGTCCACTGAAGCTTTGCCTATTTATTTTCCAAAACTTCTGCAAAGACTGAATTACATGTATCTCTGAAAGCATTTTAATAGGCTGCCAAAAAGTACATTATCACATCCAACTCGTGTTCAAAACAAGGAATCTTAAAATAATACTGAAACATGAGCCAAAATGTGTTCCTATTTCAACTACCACTCAAGTTGATGAATGACAGCTACATAAAGCTCCACAGTGCTAACTGAATATCTGAAAGATGATTCTAGTTTTATAGAAATATTCTAAAATATTTCGTAAATATGATGTGGATCTCATATGTATGACAAATAATGCTTGGGGTCTTTCACGCAATTTGTACCAAATTAAAAAATGAAATGAGTAATTAAAGACAGATGCATTTAAATAGTGAAGAGTTTTTATTTTCTTTAAATTAGCAATAAGAATTGATGTTCTCCTTATTTAAACAATAATATTTCTCTAATAATGATGTAGTCTCTGTTTAGCACCTTTATCTTATTTTAGATGGGCCTTCAATGCTATAATACAAATTAGTACAAAACATTTTGAAATCCATATTTATACTATGTTGGAGTTACTAAATTTCAAACAGAAATGTTTAGTTTTAGTGTTTGTTTAAAAGGAGACGTGAAGCCTCAAACTATGTTCTAACTAGTCCTATTTATTTTGATTTTATTATAATTTATTTTATCTAAAACTCCTTCTGATTCTCTGGTTAACCACATTTGCAATATCATTTCATCCTCAAATACTAACTAATAAAGTTGAAATTGTCTGGATTAAATTGAACTCTGAATACGTGGAATTTACAGGATTACACAACTTGCTTAATAATCAACTTGTACCATGTCTACACAACAAAATCAATTCTGGTATAATTTTAACATTTCAGATAATCAAATCAGTTAACCTCAGAAAATTCAAATTATCTTTGCGTTTACTATGCAGAACATAGTGAAATCTGGTAAAGAAAACAAATTTCCTAGGGAGTAAATCAAAATCCTATTGCAAATAAAATGAAAAATTTTGAATTTTAATAAAATATGGTAAAAACATACATAAAAATGTGTTTTGCAATTTGAGTTTTCTATTGATGTTTTAAAGATACACTAAACATATTAAGCATTCTCTATGTTGCACATATTCTAGGCTCTAGAATTTTAATGAACAAAGATACATTGGGTATACTTTGAAGTCAGATTTTATTAATTAAAACATATATTTAACAAAAAGAAACAATATAATTGTAAATTTTGCTCAAAATTAAGAAAAAATTAAGATAAATATGCTCTAGAATTTCACTGAAATCTAAAGAAGAATGAAAAATTTTCTAAGTAATAAAGGAGTATATGGGGATTTTAGGAAGAGAAAACTAAGCAAGGATAAAATGCTTTATATTAAAAAAAAATTTGGTGACCTCAAAAAACTTAAATAACTGGCCTGACTGCCTGAGGAGAAAGAGGTCATGTGGTGAAATGAAGTTGTAGAGATATGCAAGTCTGCATAATGTCTTGGAAGTTATGATAACAATTTATGGTCCAGCACAAAGAACAAGAGGTGTTTACTAACAGTTTTGCTTTATCCATGTATTTGTTAGAAAACAAATCACATAACTTGATTTCTGTATTTTAAAAATCACAGTGACATTTGATGGACTGGGTTTATGATACTTGAAAAGAAGAGGGGAAGGAACATTAGAAACAAAAGATGGGTACTCAGACTGAACGGGTGATATGAACATAGGTAGTGGATAGACTGTTATATATTTTCAAGGTAAACCCAATTAAACCCAGTAATGCATCATATAAGAACTGACAATAGAGATATAAACCAAACTCCTAGACATTAATTCAGCAAACAGCTCAATATTATTTACAAAAGTGTAAAAAATAATTAAGAATGGCTATGAAGCATTGGTTGCCTAAGTGCTATCAATTCTGTGATACAAGACATTTCTGTGAGAAGATTTGTAAACTACTATTGTGGAGTTCAAAAGAGGCATTGAGGGTCCTTAGCACAGAAACACGAGTTAAAGTTATGTATACTAGTCAGAGTTTTCCAGAAAGAACCAGTAAGTTGTTGTGTTAGACGAGTTTCCTTCCTATGACCAAATACCTAAGAAAAACAACTACTGCAAGAAAGACGAATTTGACTAACAATTTCAGAGGTTTCTGTCCACAGTTGGTTTCATCGCGTGTGTCTGAGAAGAGGCGGAACATTATGGCAGAGGAACGCTGCTACCTCATGGCAGCTAGGAGGCAGAGAATGTGAGAGAGTCAGAAATTGTCCAGGGACAAGATATAGCCCTCAAGCACATGCCCCTGTGAGTCATTCCTTTCAACTAAGCCTCACCTCCTGTTTCCATCACTTCCCAATAATACCATCAAATTATGATCTCATTAGTGAGATCCACTAATGAAATTAAAACCCTCGTGATTAAATCATACTCCTAAACCCCACCAGGAAGTAAGGCTTCGACACAAGGACCTTTGGGGAGGTATATCGTAACCAAACCATAACATTCCATCTCTACCCTTTAAGAAAACTCATGTCTACCTTGTTATGCAAAATACATTTAGTCTGTGTTCAAGACTTGCCAAAATTTTAACAATTTTGGAATCACTTAAAAGTCCAAGACCAAAATATTCTCTGACACTCAAGGCAAACTCTCAGCTGTAGGCTACTGTGGAAAATCAAGTAGCAAGTTACATGCTTCTAATGTATGATGTCACGGGGTAAGTATTCTCATTACAAAAGGGAGAAAATAGCAAGGAAGAATTGGACCGAAGGAAGGCAGAAACCCAGCAAGGAAAACAATAAATCCTTTAGCTACATATCCAGGATCCAGGTCACAAGGTGGCATGATGCGAGTTTCAAAAGCTTTGGACAACTATGCCCCTGCAGCTTTGTTAGGTGCGGCCCACATGGCCTTTTACTTGGGCTGGTTTTGTGAAAAGGCCTCCGCTTTTCTTGGCAGACATTCCACATTCCTGGCATTGCTAACTTCCTGCAGTCTGCATTGCAGCTTCAGGTTCACTCCCACAGCTTCGTGCATAGTCCTGTCAGTGGCTGCTTGTAAGGATACTAACCCTGATACACATTGCCTTACCTACCATGTCTTCCTTTGAAATCATGGTGAAAATCACCTTGAACCTATAATGCCTGCATTCTTTATGCCTGTAATACCAGGGACACATGGGTGATACCAAGTGTCTTTAGTCCCTTTCCTGTCACCGAGACCCAATACCTGATACCCACAACTTTAGAAAGAGATTTATTTGGGCAGATGGTTTCAGCCCATGGTCTTCTGGCTCCAAGGCAGGAACAGTGTGACCAAGGGTATGGCAGGGGAAAAGGTGTTCAAACGATGGCATCAAGAAGCAGAGAGAGAAGGAAATAGCTAGGAAGAAGAGCATGCCATTCTAGGTCACACCTCCCAGGGGCACACTTCTTCCAGACAGGCTCTACATTCTAACGGCATGTCAGTGGGCAAATCTGTGTTAGTCAGCTTTTCGTTTTTCTGAAAACAGACCTGAAAGAATCAATTTAAAGGAGAAAACATTTACTTTGGTTCATACTTTCAGATGTTTCTCTGCACGATGGACCACGATTGTTGCTTTTAGGCCTGTGGTGATGTAGAAACATGGCAGCACAAAATGACAGGCGAAAGATGCGCACTTCATGGCAATCAGGAAGCAGAGAGGGTGAGAACTCCGAAAAGGAAGAGGCTAGGGATAGGACATACTTCCCAAAGTCATTTTTTCTGCCGTGATCAACACCTTTCAGCCAGGCCCCACATCCTGTTACTATCATCTCCCAATAATTTCATCAAATTATATCATCAGTGGTTTCCCTACTGATGAAGTTAAAGTTCTCATGATAAAGTCACCTTGCTAAGCGCCATCTTGGAACATTGATGGAGTGGAGATTAAGCAGTTGGGGTATGGACTATTTGGGGTAAATTCTGTGTTTAAACCATAACAGGAGAGGTGGTTCTATTAATAGATAGAAAAATAGATTAGATAGATAGATTAGATAGATAGATAGATAGATAGTGTTATCACTTAGTGTCATGGAGAAATGGTTCCAGAACTCCTTCAAAATACCAAAAAACACGCATATATTCATGTTCCTTAAATAAATATGTTATTTGCATATCATCTATGTATATCCTCCCAGA
Organism: Hystrix cristata; assembly: GCA_004026905.1. NCBI lineage: Eukaryota > Metazoa > Chordata > Mammalia > Rodentia > Hystricidae > Hystrix > Hystrix cristata. Next base: position 145,562 of record PVJO010001479.1, on the reverse strand, counting down.
AATTTTAAATAACTGCTATGCTACTTGTACTACTAATAGTATAAATGCAGTGTGTATTTTTTGAGGTTCTATAGAGAAACTGTATAGTGGTACTTTGGTTCACAAATGCTTTTGTTTGCAAACAACCTGGTTCACAAACAGAAATATTTGGAAAGATTTTGTTTTTGCTTGCAAACCCTGCATCAGGTGACCCACACAACTGTGACCATCTTTCCTACACAAACACAAACATGGCTATATTTTCCAAAATTGTAGAACAAATTAAGTTCATGAACAGAAGGGTGTGTGTGTGTGTGTGTGTGTGTGTGGAGAGAGCGAGAGAGAGATTGAGATTTGTTATATAAATATACATGATCAGAGATCGGAGGCAAGATAACCCACAATCACCATCTGAGTGCTGAAGAACCATGAGATTCAGGAGGTTTTTGGTCCAAGAAAATGAAAACTGTGGAACAAGAAGAATCCAGGGTGCAGCACCAGTCCAGGACTGAGGCCTGGAGCTTCCTAGAGAGTCACTGGTATGAGTTTCCATCGAAAGGCTGAAGCAACTGTAGTCTGATGTGGGAACATAATATTAAATTCAGAAGATATTGCTGCTCAAGTATAAATGTAAGCTGTTTTTTTCCTCCTTCTTCCTCTTTCGTTCTATGTGGGCTGCGAGTCTATTGGAATGCTGCTACCCACAATAAGCATGACTCTTCACTCCTTAGTTTGCTGAGCTACATACCAGTCATCTGTGGAAACACCCCACAGACACTCCCAAACTGGGCCTTACTAATCTCCTAGAAATGTATTAATCCTGTCAATTTGACAATCACAGTTAAAGATCACAGAACTATGCCTTCTCAACTCGCCAACCAAGCACATTTCCTTAAGTCATACTTTACCTGGAATTGTGATATCCAAGGTGTGATGGTCAAACTGAGTTGTATCAATTTGATCGGCTCAGGAGCCGCCTATAGGATTAGTAGTAAATCAGGCTACTTGGTGTATCTGGGTGGGTTATGGAGGCATGACCTTTAGTGCTATGTATGGACCCTAATCCCTTCCACTCTAATGTTGTTCTTCTGGTCTGCTTTCTGGTTGCCTTGGGATTTGGAATCAGTCAACCATTGACTGGGACTCCATTGATGATCGGAACAGAGGTCATGTATGTTATATTCTGGCAAAAATGTCTAAATTTTTCCCTTGGAATGAGAATTAGTAGGAGACAGAGATTAAGTATAGAGGACTGATTAATCTAGAAGAACAAATTTCAAGGCACTAACATTCAGGGTGTGACCTGGGTAACTGATGGCTGTTTTTACACAGATTTATAGTGAGAATAATAGGCACAACCAGAGCAGAAATATTTGAGAAACTTAAATTTTGGCCCAAAAGGAATTGTGTGTAAAGTTTGGGTCAAATAGGTGTGGCTACCAAAGAGATCGACATCACTAAAAGGAAAGCAAATACATTGTATACACACACACACACACACACACACACACAAAAGATGCCTCAAGGACACCTCAAGAATTAGCAAGACACCACCCATTGCAGGCACAAGGGTACAAATGTTTAAAGCTTATATTTGAGAAGACAGTTCCTATTATCTCTGTTTCAAAAGGCGCCACCGAGGGAATTCATTTTCCAGAACTCATTTTCCTATGATCACCACCCAGACAGTTAGAGGCCATTAAACCATGTTCCAAGTGGGCATATGTACTGCTCACACTAACAATGTTACTTGGAAGTCTCCAAAAATGCTGATTTAGCCAGCAGGTAGAATGTAAGAATAGTGGTGTTAGGGATGCTTCCATGCAGATTTCAAAGAAAGACCTGGAAGCCCAGGTGAGGAGCCTCTGAGGGGCCAGTACAGAAATCTGTAGGGAAGAAACAGAAGGTTCAGTGGGACTGTAAGAAGTTGGGGGTGTGGAATAGTTGTCAAAGGTATCTACAGGTCATCCGTGGAGCTGTCCCAATAGAGAGGCCATGCGGGCTTCAAACACCAGGACGATAGGGCCGGGACTGCCCAAGCCTTCCGGAACACGCATATTATCATGTGTACTCTCCTTGACAGCTATGGAATTACAGGATGCAATGTTTGCCCTGCTGGGTACTGGTCTTGCTTTGGTCTGATCCTTTCCTATCTGCCTATTATTTTCTTTTGAATGAGAGTGTGCACTCAATGTCATCACATCTTTGGGCAACATAAATTGTTTTTTGATTTTCACAGTTGTTTGAAGTTGAGTTTGACTTGAAGCTCATAAAAGACTTGGACATGTACTTTTGAAAAATGATGAAACTGTTAAGGTTTTGGGGAAAAGATTATTGTATTTTTTGTTGTATTCAATATACTTTATCATGTTAGATGGAATTCAGACCTTTTGATTATCTGGAGATTAATTATACTTTAACTAGATGTATTTGGGTGTCAAGTTAACAAGTGGTGGAATGTTGTGGTTAAGCTTCGTTGCATCAATTTGATTGGCTTGAGTGTCACCTCCAGGATTAAGAAAGCATGCTTCTGGGTGTTTGCAGGAGGACCATGGAGACAGGACCTGGGATACAATATATGGTGCCTGGCCCCTTCCCTCAGGGACCGTTCTGCTGTACTCCTTTCTGGCTGCCATGGGGTGAGCAGGTTTCCTCCTCCATGCCTTTTCACCATGCCATTTCTGCTTTGATGGCAGTCAGTTAGGGATTTAACCTTCTGAAATCATGAGCCAGAATGAACCTCCTCACCTTTAAATTGGGGTGTCAGGCATTTTATCCCAGCAATGGGAGATATGCAAAGCTGGAAAATGCATAAGGGGAGGTAAAGAAGGGAGTCCCATTTCTAGGAAGGAGAGAGAGAAAATTGACTCTTTCTCAACCTTTTGTTCCACTCAGGTTCACAGTCAACTGAGTGGTGCTCACCCACAATGAAAGTTGGTATTCTCCCCTGAAGCCACTGACACACAAGCCAATCTCCCACAGAAAGAGCTTCTCTATTCTTAATATTTTACTTACTTTTATAATGGTTTTTATTTTAAAGATAATTTTTTTAGTTCTTGGCATCTATAAAATAGAAACGAACATATTACAGTTAGAGTAAAAGTCCTTGATATACTTATTTCAAAGTGAAAATTTGCTATAGTCTTTCAATCATTGCTTAACTTTGGAATAGGACTACATTTTGACTATTGTGTTTAATTCTTGTTGATGTATTTGTAGGGAGGACACCACTAAGATTGAAAAGGTCAGGAAAAGTGAAAGTAACTAATTCAGAAATGAGATGTCAAGAATTGGAGTTGTAAAGAAATTTAACCTGTGAAAAATTCAAGTAGGTTTATGTGGAAAGACACCTAATGCCCATACACATAAGCACACAGAAAATGGTGGTAAATTAAATTGACAAGGTCAATAAAGAAGCAAATTATTTGAGCTTAAATGTAAACTATTAAAAGTGGAAAGCAAAGGTGAATTCTAACAATAGAATGTATTTGCATGTTTTAGAATATATTCAGAGTATGTGCAGTACTATTGAGCTACACTTGCAAATAAACAAAAATATTTATATCTTTAATACAAATTAAGAAACAAATTAAACATTATGTTTTTAGTATTTTATTCTGCTTTTGTGAATTTTTTGATTCTTTATGAATCCTTGAGTGTGTTGCAATTTGGGTTGTTTATAATATAGTAATTTCTCCCCATTGAAAATACATTTGTTAGAATATTGGCAGATACATTCTTACAATATTTCAACCAATTATAAAAAGATCTGGAAAGGAAGTCAAAGAAGTATATCTTTTTGTGATATCATCAGCATTTCTACAGTCATTAAACTTGATGGTATATTTTAGACATATAACCATTATACACGGAAAATCATTTATGAACGTGTGTTTAAAGTATCTTGATGAAAATGCTTCTGTAATGAGAAAGGTGTTGCAATCTCAAATTCATATATTTCATAATTGCACATATGATCTTTCTCAAGTTATTGCAAATATGATTCTGAATTAGAATTTGGTTGGATTGGAAGAAAAGTTGCTCATAACTTTTTCTTTTAATTTGTAAACATTAGCAGGTTTTCTCCATAGTGTTGTGCAGATATCTCAAGATGTCGCCCATGATAGGCAACAGAGGGATAGCTCTCACCTTAGCTTGCATAAATTACTGACCAAAACGCCTATTGTCTCCACACTCATGAATCTCTAGCTCAGAATAGGCACATTTGCATGAGTTATGAGAATCTCATGTGAAGTCGAGATGCCTCTACTTAACTATGTTAAGTCTTTCCAGTTTCCTAGGGCTCTGTAGTGGAAAATTCCCCTCTGGGGTTTCATGACCGGATGCTTCCCTCTGACACTTTTATCCTTTTCCTAACCTGAAGAGTGTCAGCATTAATAGCAATTGTCAACTGCATTGGATTAAAAGATGCCTAGAAGATTAGAAGAGCACGGTTTGGGATGTATTTGGATGGGTTGTGAAGTATGACCTCGGGAACCATATCACCTCCCTATTCCCCTCCCCTCTACAACTGTTCCCTGCTCTGCTTCCTGGTCACAATGAGCTAAGCAGCTTTGCTCTTCCTTGCCCTTCTGCCACGATGCTGCTGCCTTAAAGTCAGCCCACCATGGACTGAATCCCTCAAGAATATGAGGCAAATCAAACCTTGCCTTTTTAACATGGTAGGCGTTAGGTATTATGTTCGAGAAGCGGGAAAGCCAACTTGTACAGAAAATCGATGCCAGGATGTGTGAGTTGCTGCTGTAATTATGCCTGACCATGTGGTTCAGAAGCTTTCGTATGAGGGAAGTTTGAGATGATTTTGGGATACAGGCTGGAGAAAATTTAAAATGCTGTAAGTAGAGCCTGATGAATGATTCCAGTTGGAAATCAGGAGACCAGAATGCTTATAGAAAAGCTGTCAGTAAGAGCAGGCTCGAGAGGCTGCAATTAGGAATGGAAATCTCATTGGCAATTGGAATAGAGGCCATGTGTGTTATAATCTGGGAAAAAGTATTCACATTGTACCTTATCCTGAGACTTAACAGGTGGCTGAGTTTAAGGATGGTGAGCTAATTGTTCTGCCAGAGCTAATTTCAAGTCAGGCAAACACTCACATTGGTCCTGTTGGTGGCTTTTAGCCAGATTTATAGTGAGAATCAGGGACAGAAACAGAATAGAAAAATTTGACACACTTAGATTTTCACCAGAAATTTAAAAAGTGTAAAATTTGAGGCAAAGGAGGAGTGGTTGCAGAAGATTAGCACCATTAGTAAGAAGCCAAGTACTTCATACAGGGACATGAAAAAGAAACCTTGAAGTCCTCTTAGAAGTCAGGAAGAATCCAGCCATAGTACACTCAAAACACAAAACTGTAAACCTTTCCTTTGAGAAGAGAGTAAGGACCTTCTGGAAATTGTTTCATTTGAAATTTTTTCCCTGTGCTCAACCATCGAGACACTCTGAGGCGACTACAGACCTGGTGCAAGGTGGGCCGTCTACTGCTCCTGCTGGCACAGACTATTGCCTCCTCTATTTAATGCTAATTTTACTAGCTTGAAGAATGCAAGAGTTGGGTTAAAGAAGATTACGCCTTAACTCAAAGAAAAGTCTGGGAGGCTGGGAGGTCAATCAGTGAACCCCTGAGTGAGCAGTGCCTGAAATTTGCAGAATAATTCCAAAAGTTCATTGGAGACCTCAGGAAACCAGAGATGCCACAGATGCAGAACATCTGCCAAAAAAAAAAAAAAAAAGCTACAGGCTCTGAGTGGAGCAAGCTGAAGAGACAGGCCTAATGGGGTACAACCAATAAGGCCATAGGGGTGAGGCTAGAAAGCCTACCAATGCTCACAGGTTACCACCACATGACCTGGGTGCTGGACATGGAGTTACAGAACTTAATGTTTTCCCTGCTGGGTTTCAGTCTTGCATTGCTCTCAGTCTTGCATACGCTTTTCTATCACCTAATCTGTACCTTTGGGACTCTGAATGTGGATTCTGTACCACTGTATCTGTGCCAATGTAATTTTTTTAAAAATTTCTACAGGGGTATATAGAGTAGAGTTTTTCTTGACTCTCAGAGGAATCATTGGCTTGAACTTTTGAGCAGTGTTGGAGCTGTCAAGACTTTGAGGGAGAAATTATTGCATTTTCGATGGTACATGGACCATTTACATTACATTGGGTAGAATTATTATCTTTTTATTCTCTTTTTGAAGATTAATTATGGTTTAAGGAGAGATATTTTGTTACCAAATTGAAATCAGTGTGGAGATTCCTCAGAAAACTACAACTAGAGGTTCTGTTTGACCCAGCTATTCCTTTACTTGGTATCCTCCTAGAAGAATTAAAATCATCATATCACAGTGATGTATGCACAACCTTTGTCTGAGGGACAGCTGGCAAACATTTTCTCCCAGTCTGTGATTTTTCGTCCCACTCTATTGGTAATTTCTTTTGCTGTGCAAAAGCCTCTCTATTAAGATGTGGTCCCAAGCATTGATTCTTTGTATTGTTTCCCATGCAGTCTGAGTTCTATTCATAAACTTATTATACTTCTGAGAAATGTATATTCTTTTCAATTGCCCGTTGTTTTGATTACTACAACTTTGGAATATATTTTGAAGTCAGTATGACTTTTAATCCTTATATGTCAATTTCATTGGATTGATATACCTAGAAAATTACTAAAGAATACTCCTGGGGGTGTCTGTGTAGGTAATGGAGGCAGACCTTTGGGTACTATATATGGTTCATTTCCCTTTTCTTTTTTCACAGTTCTCCTGACCTGCTTCCTGGACATGACAAATTGAGCAGCTTTGCTTCACCATGCCCTCTGCCAGGACATTTCTGCCTTGAATCCAGGTTAAAATGGTTTGAATTTCTCCAACTCATTAAGATAAATTAAACCAGTGCTCCTTTAATATGTTGATGGTTTATATTTTGTTACCACAACCAGAAAGCTGATTAATACAGAAAAATTGGTACCAGAAAACTGGGTTCTTTGCTTTGGTTGTATCTGAGCTTGAGGTTTAGAAGGCTTTAGAACTGGCTCACTGAGGAAGTTTGTAAAGGTTTGGAGATGTGGGCTTAGACAGGCCCTCGATGCAGTAAACAGAGTCTAATGGGTGATTCTTGTCGTATTTTAGAAGAGAAGAATGAAGATAGAAGTGCTGACAGTAAAAACCAGGCTCAGGACGTTTCTGTTGCAAATAAGGAATCCATTTGAATTTAAGTTACTGGCCATATATTTTAGACCCTAACAGAATATTTGTCTACAGTTTGCTCATGTCCCGAGGCCTCAGGGATCTCGTCAAGAGTGGGGAACTACTTATTCTGGTGGAGGAATTTCAAGACAGGGCAGCATTCAGACTGTCTCATGAGTAGGGCTGGGTGTTTTAGCCAGATTGATAATGAGAACCGGGTCCAAAGTCAGAGCAGAAAAAAGTCGAAAAAGTTAAAATTTAGCCCAGAATCAACCATGCGTAAAATTGAGGTCAAGGAGGTCTGGTTGCTAGAGCGATTAGCACCATTGAAAGAAACCAAGTGCTTCGTACAGGGACCAGAAGAAAGATACCTTGAGGCCATCTCAGGAGTGAGCATTATCCCACCTACTGCAGATTCAAGAGTGCAAGCATGTCAACATTTAATTGGAGAAGAGAGTCTCTGAGATACTTGCTTGAGAGGGCTTCCTAAGGAATCTGTTCCCCAAGATTTAATTCCCTGCGTTCATCCACCCGAGCATAGAGTCTGCTACAGCCATGGCCCGAGGGGCCCAGCTGCTGGTCAAGCTTACAGCCAACATTCGTGTTGTCCACGTCACACTGGTTTTACCATCATGAAGGATGCAGAAACTGCAAGGTCAGGAAGGGTTCTACCCAGATTTAAAAGGAAGGCCTGGGAGGCTAGGCAAGAAGTCCTCCAGAGTGTGTGAACATGTGGTAATAAAGCCAAAGGTGCAGTGAAGGCCTGAAAATTCAGAGATGCTCGGAACGTGGAACAGTGGCAAGGAAAGCAGTAGTCAGAGGGAAGCCAGCCCCAGAGACAGACCACGTGGGTTACAATCAGCAGAACCACAGGATGGGGCTGCCTAAGCCCTCTAGATTTCACATTTTACTCTTGTGTTCCCTGGACGCTGAATATAGAGCTACAGAACTTAATATTTGCCCCTTTGGGTTTCATTCTTGCTTTGTTACCATTTTTTTTCTCTCTCCTTATTCTGTTCTTTTGGAAAGAAAATGCTTACCCTGTGCCATTTTACTTTACTGTATATACCTTGCTTTTAATTGGTGTAACAGTTTAGCATGAAGATTCTCTTTTGAGTCTTAAAAGAGACTGGACTTTGGAAAAATGATGAAACTGTTGAGACTCTGGGAAAGGATTATCGCCTTTCTGGTTGTATGTGAAACTGTCGCATTATATTAGGTGGGATTATGAACTTGCTATTGTCTTTATTTGGTGATAAACTGTGGGTTAAGAACATGTGTTTGTGTGTAAAGTTAATGGGGGTGAATTGTGACCATTAATTCCGTTATGTCAACTTCATTGGATTAAGAAATGCTTAGACTAACAACGCCTGTACTTGATTGTGGGCAGGAGGGTTATGGAGGTGTGACCTTGGGCACTCTGTGTGTTTCCCCACCTTTTTTCCTCTCTGGACTCCTCTGATTTCTGGCCACCACAGACTGAGCAGCTTTGCTCCACTATGGACATCTGCCATGATGTTCCTACCTGGAAGGCAGCTGAATATGGACTGAATTCCTCAAAACTGAGCTTTTGTCCTTTAAATTGTGGGTGTTAGGTATCGTGTCCCAGAAATGAGGAGGATGACCAATTTTAGGTAGTGCAATTCCTTTTTTTAAAACTTTGCTTTCTTCCAAATGGCTGCTCATAGCATAGCAGCAGGGAAACAGAGAGAGAAGGTTAGGAGTGAGGCTAAGAATGCATGAAGGCTTTGGAGGAAATCTAGGTATACACCGTAACATTCTGCCCCGGGCCCCCAAAAGGATCCTGCAATAACAGGTAGGCTTTTGGAATGTGACTGGAGGTGGAGCCTGGCTGGAAGAGGTGGGTCACTGGGCACCTGCCCTGGAAGGGTTTATCTCCCGCAATTGCCTTTCCCTTCTCTCTCCGCTTCCCTGATGCCATGCCATGTGCAACTTCTCTGCAGCATGCCCTTCCACCATACAAATTTTTCCGTGAAGGCAGCATGCTATGCACTGAAACCTCTACGTACTGAAGTATTTTCTCTGCAACAAGGGAAGTAAACAAGACAGTGTGACTACTTCCCTCATTACTAAGGAAAAAAAAAAATAAAACCACAGCAGTCACAACTGAAGGTAGGACAGATTTATTTTGGCTCGCAATTTACGTTGGTTTCAATCCATAGCTGGCTGATTCCAAGGCAGAGCAGCATAGCAGAGGGGCATGGCAGAGGGGAAACAGCTCATGTCATGGCAGCAGGAAGCAGAGAGTGATCAAGAGAGGAGGGAGGGAGATACTGTGTACTCTCTAGGCCACATCCCCAGAGACCCATCTCCTCAAACCAGCCTGTACATTCCAACATCACATTTAGTTACAAAACCATAAATGGGCCAATTCTCTGATGAGAATCATGTCCCCATGATCCAATAATCTATGAACACATGAGACTTTGGCAAGATATTTAGATATATATTGTAACATTAGCTTTGCCCATTCAGGTTTTTTTTTTTAATGCTTCCTTCTTTTTTCTTTCTTTTGTCAGTTTCTTTTTTCTTTTTTTCTTTTTCTTTTTTTTTGGGGGGGGGACAAAGCCTTGTTCTGTTATTCAACAGGGTATGACAGAGGGGCATCACAGAGGAGAAAGAGTTCGTGGCAGGCAGATGGCAGCAAAGCAGTAAAGTAGCAAGTGACAACAACCCTCTTCCTGTCTCTTATATCTTGCCCAGACTACGTGCCCTCAAGGCAGGTAACACACCCACAGCCGGCCTTCCCACTATCTATACCCAGAACTATGCCAAACCAGTTGGTGAACTAATTTAGTATTCATACACTCTTGATCCCAGCATCACACACTTAATCTCAGCATCACACACTCTAGATCCAGCCACCTCTGAAAAGCCCCACCTTCGACCACATGAGGTTTTGGAGGAACATCTAGACCTGAGTTATAATAGATTGATTAAGGGTTTGTTTAGTTTATTCTTTCAAATAGCTAACTCTTTGATTCAATTCTTTATTGTATTTTCACTATATAGTTCATTAATTTGTACTCTGATCTTTATAATTTCCTTCCTTGTACAAATTCTGGACTTGGATTGTTCTTGTTTTTCTAAGCCTTGAGAAGCATAATTAGGCTATTTATTTTGACTCATTCTGGAATGGATTTTTTTTTTTTTTGATGTGGGCATTCACAGCTATAAACTACCTTTCCTTATAGGGCTGCTTCCACTGTGTCTCATGAATTCTGGTATGTTTCACAGGCATTATCACTGAATTCTAGGAACCATTTTATTGCTTGTTTGATTTCTTCTGTGATCCATTCATTATTCTAGTTTGTTGTTTAATTTACATATGCTTCTATGATTTCTGTAGTTTCTTTTGCTATTGGTTTCTAGTTTCATTTCACTGTGACATGACAATATGCATGGGATAATTTCAATTCTTTTGCATTTATTTTAAGCATACTTCATTAGCAACTATGCTCTCTGTTTTGAAGAAAATACTATGTGCTGCTGGAAAGAATCTGTATTATGTTGTTATTGTATGGAACACATCATGTGTATCTATTAAATCCATTTGTTCAAATGTTTATTTTAATCTGATAGTTCTTTGTATATTTTTTGTTTAGCTGATCAGTCTGTTCATGGTAATGGGGTATTGATGTCCCCCACCATAATTGTATTGATGTTTATCTGATCTTTCACGTCCATTAGTGTTTGTTTTATGAAGTTGGATACACCATGGTTTGTACATATATGTTTATGATTGTTACCTCTTCTTGTTGAATAGTTCTGTTAACTAATATGCAATGTCCTTCTTTGCCTGTATTTTGTCTGAAAATAGGATAGCTACTCCTGCTTGTTTTGAGGTTCCTATTGCATGGAATACTGTTTTACATCCTTTGATTTTTAGTCTATGAATTTCTTTTAGTGTTAAACATATTTCCGTATAAAACATATCATTGATGTTGTATCTTGCTTAATTCTGATAATCTGAGTCATTTGACTGGAGAATTGAGTCCATTTACATTGATACTAATAATTCATATAAATTGATTTATTCCTGTCGTTGTATTATTTGCCTGTTGCTGTTTTGGTTTCTTTTCCTTTTACTTAATTGCTATCTCTAACTAATACATTTGTTTCATTAGACATTTTGGCATTGTTATCTTCTTTGTCTCCTTCTAGGATATCCTTAAGAATTTTCCAGAATGTTGGTTTGGTAGTTATGAAAGTCTTTAGGTGCTCTGTGTCATGGAAATATGCTATTTCTCCATCAAACTTGAAACATAATTTTGCAGGATATATAAGTCTATGTTGGAAGTTGTTCTCTTTTAGGGCCTCAAACACGTAATCCCTAGCTCTCCTTGTTGTTAGGGTTTGTGTTGAGAAGTCTGTTGTAATTCTGATGAGTTTCCTTTACATTTCTGGCATTTTAATTATCATATGTTGTGGATTGGTTTTTCTGATCGTGGCTATTCATATGGTTCTATGTGCCTCACTTACCTGTGTGTTAAATTCTTTTTCCATGTCTGCAACATTTTCAGCTATTTCTTCTGTAAACAGGGTTTTTAATTCCCTTTGTGCTGCCTTCTGATTTTTTCATTTTTGCCAGTTACTCTTATGTTAGTCTTCATTGAGTTACCTAGCAGATATTAGGTCCATTTTCTTTTTCTCTTGATTTTAAGTTATCTCTTATCAGTTGATTACTAAACACAGATCTGTGTTGTAGATCTGACACTCTTTACTCACTTTGGCGGCTTCTGCTGCCCATATTTTCAATCATATTTTTAATCTCCTGGATTTATATTTAGAACTTTTTGTTGGTTATCAATCTTTTCTACACTGTGTATTCATGTTTGTATCTCTTTCTTTACCTCCCCAATTTTTTGGTTTATTATTTTTTATTTTAATTTATTATTCTGTGTGTGTAGCACCGCAATGTTTATATTCATTATGGGAAGTTGGTACATGTACATGATACATCTTAATTCCTTTTTGCCTTTTCTCCCTCCTGCCATGACCATCTCTTGTCACTTTCCTTTTCCACAAGATTTTTATTAGTGTCTTCTCTAGACTTCCTCATCATTTATTTCATTATGGTCATTATCTCTTTAGTTGTGTCTTCTTTTAAATTCACCAAGTACCTTATAGAACTGTTTTGTTACCTTCCTTGATACCCTTTCAGACATTTCTGCTGTGTGGTTTATGTTTACCTCTCCCTCAATCTTTCCCTCAATTGACTTTGGAGAAGTTGGGAGTTCTTGGAGGCAAGTTGCCCCCTTGTGTTTTCATCTCTTTACTTTGTTTTTGTTTTTACTTGCTGGGGTTTTCAGCTTCCTCATCCTGCTGCCTGGTTTTGTGAGAATAGGCCACAGTATGACTTACAATCATTAGTGTATAAGGTCATTGACATATAAAGAAAACCAAGTAACAGCACTAACTATGACACCATGGCTGTAATGGTAAAGTCAGTATCAATGATAGCACTGATTGCATCCTGTTCTGAGCCTGAGCTCCTCAGCGGACCTCAGGAGCTCCGTCTGGCTTTCACCCTCCCAAGTCTGTCTCCCGTGGTTGTCTTGCATCCGGTCTCTAAGGAAGGGTATCCCTTCAGTCCTGGAGTGCAAATCTCTTCCTGGGTGACGGTTTCATCCTCAGGCAGGTCAGTCTTTTGGTTGTCACTTCTGCCACCTGTGCTGAAAAGAACCTGGCTACAGACCTGGCTAGAATTTGGTGGTTTGGCCTCTCTTCCCGCTCCTGTCTGCTTTGCAGCCTGATGTCCCTGGCATCGTGGCGGCAGTCTGGGTGGGCAGGCGGAGCCTCCTCTCTTGGTCTCTTCTAAGCAGGCCACTTTGTGAGGTGCCTGGCTTTGGTGGCGGTGCAGGGGTGGGGTGTGGTGGGGCCTGCCCTCTCACCCTCTGCCCTGTAGGTAGAGACACAATATGCCCAGCATCCACAGTGGCACGGGTGGGCTTAAGGTGATTTTATAACCTGAAAATATGTTGAATTCATTTATTGGTTTTAATAGTTTTTGGTGAAATTTTCAGAGATGAGATCTTATTATGTGGAAGCAGTGAATTTGGACTTATTTTTCCCCAATTTTGGTGTCCTTTATTTCTTAGTATTGCTTGTTTTGGCTAGGACTTCTAAAATTATATTCAATAAAAGTGATCAGTATGGGCATCCTTGTCTTGTCCTAGATCTTAATAACCATTCAGGTTTTCCTCTTTCAATATAATATTAGCTGTTGCCTTGTCACAAATGGCCAGTATTATGCTTATGTATACCTTGTATACCTAATTTTGTCATCATTTTTGTCATGAAGGGTGTTGAATTTTATCAAATGCCTTTTCTGCAGCAATTGAGATAACTGTAAGCTTTTTGCCCCTTATTCTGTTGATGTGGGGCACGTGTTTATTGATTTGCATGTGTACTGACTGATCTCCTACTTGCGACTGATGCGTTCGGATTTACTGTTTCTTCATGATTCAGTCTTCATAAACGTATGTATCAGAAACTTGCTCATTTCTTCCAGATATCAGATTTACTGGCATGTGGTCACTTACAATAATCTCTCATGTTCTTTTGCATTTCTGTGGCGTTGGTTGTAATGTTTCTCTTTTCTCTTTGATTTTCTTTATTTGAATCTTCTCTCTGCTTTTCTTAGTATAACAAAGTATAACTAGTATAACTAGTATAACATAGTATAACTATGACTATATTGTTTATCTTTTTGAAGAATCAGCTCTTTTTCATGATCTTTTATACTTTTCATCAACCATTCTTTTATTTCTAATACTTATTATTTCTTTTCTTTGGCTAAATTTTATTTGTTCTTTTTTAATTCTTTGACGTACAGTAATTGTTTATTTCAGACCTATTTATTTATTTTTCGATGCAAAGATTGGTTGCTATAAACTCTGATCTGCTCTTCTATAGCATAGGTGTTGGTATACTGTGCTTCCATTTTCACTTGCTTGAAGAAATTTTCAGTTTTCTTCTTGATTTCTTCCACGGCCCATTGGTTGTTCAAAAGTAAATTGTTCGATTTCCATTTATTTGTATAGTTTCTAAAGCTTTTTCTTGTTATTGATTTCTAGCTTTATTGAATTGTGGTTAGAAAAGATGCTTGATATGACCTCAGTTTTGAAAACATTGTTCAGATATGCTTTGTGGCCTGTCATTTGATCTATTCAGGAAAATGATCTTTGTTCTGATGAGAAAAAAGGCTGCACAGTCTTTGCTGAACAGTATGTTCTGTAGATGTCTATTTGGTCCACTTGGTTTAGGATGCAATTTAATGCTGAGGCTTCTTTATTGATAGTCTGTCTGGATTTTGGGTCCATTGCTGAATGTGGGGTGTTAATTTCCCCAACTACTATTGTACTGAAGCTTATCTCTCTCTCCTGGTCTATTACATAACAGGGTGCTCAGAAATAGGTGCACATGTGTTTAGAATTTCTTTCTTGCTTAAGCCACCCCAGAATGTATTATTCTTTGACTTCTTGATGTTTGGCTTTCTGGGGGGTCAGATGAAATTGTAACTTTGTTTTAACATACTGGTACCTGAGATAGAGGAGGGGTGGGGTGCCAGAGGCCGTCTCTTTCTCATCCAGTCTAATGTAGTTCCCTTGGCTTAGTCTGCAGGCACAGGCAAGCAGCTGATGCTGGGGATTTGTCAGACCAAGTTTTGCCACAGTGGGCCTGGTATTGGGCTTCAATTCTAAAGCTTGGATTAATTTCCACTCCTTCTCCTGCATGGGAGGGGTCTCTCTCATACTGCACTGTTTGGTGGTAGGGTGGAGGAACACAGGCAATTTTTTCCTTCTTGCTTCCTTCAATACAGCCTTTTGTTTTGTTATATAAAAATGATCTCTGATCTCTGATCTGATTTCCTTAGTTTTTGTCTTTGTACATTGGTCCGTGAATACAGAAAACTTTGTTTTTCTGTATGGAGAGATCACAAGAGGATTTTACTTAACTGTCATTTTGCTCCACTCCTTTGATAAGTCTGAGTCACATATTTTTCAAAGTCTCTTCAAGATGATCTACTAATTCAATTAAATATATAAATTTAAATAAAGAGAGTGGTCATATTTTGTAGCTGGAAGGGATTATAGAAATTTTATTCAAGTCTTAAATTTTGAACATAATTCTTCTACTTCTTCCTTTAGTGGTTCTTGCATTTGAGCTATGAATATAGTCCAGACCTTAGAGACAAAAATCAAAATATTCTCATATACTTTGCTGTTCCTTTGAGGTGTTTGTTGAGGGATTCTATCCCTTGTTTAGCATATTAAGAATTTAAATTTAAGGTGTTAATCTCAAAATTTCTTCAATCAATCAATAAGCTTACATTAAGAAAAATCTTTCCTCTCATTTAGAATTTTTGATTCTGGGTGGGAAATACTTTTATTGTGATCTCTATTTTATAGCTACAAAAGAATCTCAATTCCCACACCACTCTATGTGGAAGATAAGTAGACCCTCCTTGTATTGTGAGCAACATCTGGAAATCATTGCAAGACCATTATTAGTTAATCATTTGAAGATTGCTGGTAGGAAAAAGAGAGAGCACTTTTTATTACCAAATTAAGCATACTGTCCAAACCTGTGGGAGCAATGGATGAAATCCTTAATAATGAGAAACAGGTTGTATTATTAATAGAGGGCTATGTAAGTATTCGATTGAGCATACTTATAAATAAGGAAGTGAGTTTCCTTTCATTGTTCACTCTCTCTCTTTCTCTCTTTCTCTCTGTCTCTGTCTCTATCTCTCTCTTTTTGACTCTCCCCTACCCTCTCCTCTTATGCTTTGACTCTTTTTATTTTAAGGTTAATTTATCAAAAAGTAAATGCAAATACTAATAATTAAAGGTATACATAATTTACATATTATAGTATTTTTCCTTTCTGGATTTACACATCACTCAATAAATATAGTTGTATTTGTGTAAAGGTTTAATTGAATTAGCAGAACAGGAACACTTGGAAATCTGCTTGATGGTGTCAAGCTTAAGACAAGAAGATATATTTGATAATTTTGACTATGACGTATATGAAAGAATTGACTGTGTTTCTCCACATTGTATTTTTATTGTCTGTTGATTTAACTCATGTTCATAGTCAATGAGACTGCCAGGAATAGTGTGATTACTGAGGTTTTGTAGTTTTGCCATGACTCATACATCATAACCATCAATATTTTGATAACGAGTGCTTTCATTTTTTACATTGAACACTAGGTTAAAATTTAAAACACTGTCAGTTGCAACTACATGGTCTAAGTACATCAAAGCAAAAGTAAAAACCACATGTACACTGCGATACTTTGCTTTATAAATATAAGTAACCTGGCATCATGCACTTGAGAAATTTTAGGTTCGTTAAAATTATTTTCACATACATCTTAACTTATACAAATGAAGTAAATCTGATAGGTGAATTATTACCTCGTAACTTGGCAAAATAGAAAATAAAACTTTGATTTATAAATGACTTATTTAGTAAAACAGTATCTTCACAACTAAATCTTCTGACATTATAACCATTTTGAAACACATATCAGAATGAATATCTTCTTGATTTAGCACATTTTAAATTAGAAAATTTGCATTGTAATAGTTTATATCTATGAGGAATAGATTTTTAATTTTATATACTGTGTATAGTGATATGTAGTTCTAATATGCCAGTAGTTATAACACTAGAAAATGCAAATGAGTCATGTTTAAAATCAGACAAGTATTTATTTAAGTAAATGATGAGGAGTGGAATGAATAACACGGTCCAAACAATTGTACAAATGCCACTTTATTGTGACTATCATATTTACTTAATATTACCCAAAGTATACTCAGTTAGTAGTAGTAGATCACAGTAATCGTCTTGAGAGATATAAGATTTTGCTGAACAATGATGTAGAGAGGCAACCAATAGGAAAAAGAGGTTCCTCCACCTGATTTTAGAACTGACAGAGGCATATATGTATGTATGTTTTATGTGCATTTATGCACTCACACACTTTTCTCATTTTCATTAGTGCATATCAAAGGATAAGTGTTTATCCCCTCCCATTCAATAATCAGGTTTAATGTTTACTTGTGTTTTTTCCTTTTGATCTGTATTTTTACTAATTTTGTCTTGTTCTCATACTATCAGTATAAGCGAACAAAATTCATATTCTCAGTGTGGTGGTTAGGATGGAGTATCAAACTGATTGGCTTTCGAATCTGCACAGGGGATCAGTGGAGTACACTTCTGGGTGTATCTAGGTGGTGAATTAGGAATTTAAATCTATGAGGTTTTTAAATTTCTTGTAATAAATTTGTCTCTTATTATGGACAGTACCACTTCCTGTCTTATTCTAAAGATCGCTTAAACTCAGCTGCTTTAGAAATTAAATGTGGTGAATCAAGTATTTAAACTCTATGAATTTTGTATACATATTTCTTTTTTTTTTCTTTTGGGGGGTGCCAGGGATCAAACTCCAGGCCTTGAGCTTGCTAGGCAAGTGTTCCACTGCTGAGCTGAATCCCCAGCCCTGAATTTTGTATATGTATTTCTGAGCAAAAGTTTTTGAAGCAAGAACAAAGCCACCAATAAAATATTTTGACTTCTTTACTTATAATGTGTACAAATAAAATTTTCTTTGAGTTTGAATTTGTGTGTGTGTGTATGTATGTGTGAGAGGAAGAGAAAGAGAGAGAAAGAGAGAGAGAGAGAGAGAGAGAGAGGGAGAGAGAGAGAGAGAGAGAGATTTTTGTCTTGTCAAATGCTCCAACATTTGGCTGCATCCCCACTTGATTCATCTTTTAAATGTTGAGAGAAGTTCTCATCAAATTGCACAGGTATACTCTGACTTAGATACCACTGCTTCAGCTTCCTGAATAGCTGGGATTTTTAACTTCAGATTGTGCTTACCATAGTTTTTGAAAAAGCTTAAAGCTCTTCTGAGAGCTAGATATAGATAATAATGTGTAGAGGGGTAAGTACAGCTGTAAAAATGGTTCTGAATTTATGATTAATAAGGTAACTTGTACTCAGTAAGATAATTTTTCTTGTGAGGAAAAATAATATTTGCTTTAATTGTCAAGGAGCACATACTTTTTTGAGCCTACTTTAATGGCAAGATAAGTAGATTTAGCATTTATCAAGCTGTGGAAAGCTTGTGTCTAAAGAAGTTAGTTCCAGCTGAGGTGGATCAGTAAATATTTCACTGAAAATGCTGCATTTGAGTCGGTCTTTGGAATTTGAGAGGGAGTTAGACAAAAAGTACAGAAAGAGGAATTCTGTATTGTTAAAAAAAAAAAGTGGAAAGATGAGTAAAATAACCCAATGATGTCAAAGAGGATGTACAAGATAGGCAGGAGAAGAGTTTAAAAAAATAGAAGGCACCGTCAGAAAGCAAGAGAGAAGCGACCTTTGAAAGGTCCACCCTTCAATTTGCCAATGAAAAAACTTCAAAACATGACTTCTTCCTATCTTCCATTCTTCCTTATATTTCATGAACATATAATATTTACTGTCTTTAAACTTTGCTGATTTCATTTCTTCCTCTTGAATACTTTATCTCTTCTTTGTCCTTCAATACTATCTGGATTACAAGTCACGCATCCCTTCATCATTAAGCAAACAGAAATCGCTGTGGCAATCACTATGCTAGGCAACAGGGTGACACCTTAAATACAGTTAAGTACATGCCACACTGAGTCCTCTAATATCTAATATATTCTCAAAAATATAAAAATGAATGAGGACAGATTTCTATTCTCAAGAAATTTATATGAAGGACTACATGAAATTTCTATCTAAGTTCATGTTATTAACTCCAAGCATACATTTTCTGTGGCATCTTAGTATGCACATGCAGATACTGATCTCCTTCACAGTACTGATATTCTTCGTAAAACAAGTTGTGCCTGCAGAACTGGCTTACCCCTCTTTGTTGGTAAACAATGTGCTTTATCCCCATGAATTTAAGAAAAAAAGCCCCATACATACATATAAAAGATATCCAGTAAAATATTTAGAAATTAAAAAATTTAAAGGACATATCTATTGGTGTGGAATAATCTTGAGAAGTATGGAGATTGAGCACACACACAAAACCACTGGAATTAATTAGCATGGCCATTGGTAACTTAGAGATACCAAATTCAATGAATTGGTGGACACATATATGAGATCAAAGAACTAAAGACAAAGAGAAATTAATTCTTCTATAATTACACCTATGCATTTCTACAATTCACTGTAGTATACAAAACATTGCAATAAATGCCAAAATACTTGTAGAAAAAGCCAAGTTAGGGACATAACACTTCAAAACTTTGTCAGTATTACAATAAGACAAAATAAGCCAAATTTTAAAACTATAACAATGTAAAAAATAGTGTACCACACTTTTCAACCTATTAATTCAGAAATGAGCTAAATGTAATATACAAATACATACTTATATATAAGTAGTTAAGAAACATAGCTAACAAACAGTATGACAATTAACAAACAAAACCTAGAAAAAGACATGAAGTTTGCTTATGGAGGTTGGCTGCAGAAAGTGCAGCCCAGAATGAGACGGGTGTGCTCATAACACACACGAAGGGCTAAGATACCTTTAGAGTTTGAAGTGTGTGCGAGTGTGTGTTTTGCATATTTTTCTGCGACTAGGTTCAGCTGGGCATAGTTTTCTGCTTTTACTTACTGATTATTATAGAAAAAATATCATGCAGCACCAAACCCCAAATCTACATTTTGCTCATTGTTTCTTAATATATTAATATTTTGGGAAATGTCCCAATTTTCAAAACAAGCACGATAGCAAAACTGAGAAAGTATGGTGACTTTGGCAGCGGAAGGAAGAAATGAGAAATGAGTGTTGCAAAGATGTCAAGAGAATGACAACGTTAGTGTTTAGAATCAAAAGAGACCAAGTTAAAACGTGCGTGATTGATAAGCTCTTAAAATAACCTGTCCAAGGGGATTTGTGTTCTGCCGAAAATCAAAACTTGAATCACAGAAAGCAGAGTATGGAGTGTGTGTAGAAGGCATGAAAGAATGTGCAGATACTGCTTTGTGGGTCTTTCCAGGAGTTCTGCAGTCTCATGCTCAGCCACCACCCTGCTCTCACTGTAAGCAAACTTATTCCTGTGACAGAAAAGTTCCTGTATTAAAATACTGAAACTTTTTCCAAAACTTTAACTCTCTTTATGAGAATGTGTCTTCTTTTCTTTCTCCTCCTTTATCAAAGGTGCTAAATATTGGCAAGCTTAGAATATCTTATTTAGCAAGGAAAGATGTTTTCAGTTTTGTTTTTTTGTTTTTTTTTCCCCTGACTCTGCTTCCAGATCTGCTTGGGCAAGAAAATAATGTGCTATCTTTCCCACATTTAAAACTCTGCTGGTTTCTATTTTAAGAAGAAGAGAGTTACTGTATGTAGTTATAATGCAGATGGAATTTCGGGCATTAATTTTTGGAAAGATTGGGAGTCAATCTTCTCACATTTTTTTAAATCCAGAACTAAGAAGAAGCACAAAAAAGACAAAAGGAATGATATTGACGAACATTGCTTGACAAATTTGAATTCGTCATTTCTACAGTACGTATTTTGAGTTTCAAAGAAAATGGGGAAAGGTCACACTCCATTTTAAGGTAATGTGGTCATTGTTCCTTTAGAAAATGTCTTTAATGAATATCACTTAGACTACTATGTACGTATTCTGAGAGCAAAGTAGTATTTTTATATTGAAAAATTTTAAGAACTGACATATTTAATTGAAAATGAAGAATGACACAGAGATAATATACATTTTTTTTATACCAAGAGACTCCTAAATATGTCTCGGCATTCTCAGATCTCACACAACACTCAGCGGACATCTCTGTCACGCATAAACCCAGCACTGTATTCTGAATGCCTTCAATAAGCAGCTAAGGAAATTTGTTGACCTGGGCTGATTTTGCTTATGGGATTTTTTTTCCAGAAAAGCTAGTGATATTCACCTCTAGTTCAGTTTCTAATGCTTCCCTGAGAAGGCATCATTCATTTATTCATGAAGGCTATGGATCTCGTTCGTTTTATAACGATAATTAGGCATTTATTCTCAGTTTTAGTTTCTTTTTATTTGAATATTTAAGTTCAAAGATTGATTTAGAAATCTTCTGATGCACACACACACACACACACACACACATACACACACACCAACACACACACATACCATAGAAAATGTGAGAACAGAACCACAAAGCTCAGAAACTATTACGTTTAGTTAAACAAAGGCTAAATTCTGCCCTTATAAAACTCAGCAAAGCCTTGGGCAAGCACATTTACATATCCAAGTCCCACGGCAATTTAATTCCACTGCTACTATATTCATTACAAATGAGTTTATCTAGGACACATGTTTTTCAGATTATGTTAAATTCGTTTCTACCGATAGTTATTTTTCATGAAAAGCTTTATTTCAGTCTACCTTAAATTGCGTATGGAATGTACTGTGGTGGTGTATTAAAGTCATTGAGGAATAAGAGATATATGCAAATAAACATTTCTCATAAATAGAAAGACACTGTGGGTGACAGGTAATCTTTTTTATTTAAACTTATTTTTTTCTGAGACCTTAATTTTATTTTCATTGTTTCTTTAAAACGTCATGCTAATTTACAGAAAAAGTTCCAGTTTCCACTGCTGGGAAATTGTTGTTAATTCAAATAACAATAACAATAATTTCAAATTATTTTTTAAGTACAGAATTAGAATTAAGATTTATTACATATAACTAAGTAACAGAAGGGAATTCATCCTAGATCGAAGCTACATCACAAAAAACCCACGTTAAATACACGTATTTTAAATGTGAGAGATATTGCATAGCTGTCAATTTCAGTTGCAAGTTCCATATAATAAAAGTTAACATGTGAGAATATGAAAATAATCGAGAATAATTTACTCGATTGTTGTTTCTCAGATAGTCATGTTAGTATACCTTCTAATAATGATGTTTTTCTGAACATTTCCTCTTTCATACTTTTATGAATAGGAAAAGTTTTGTCAGGTTATGTTACTATCTATCCTATATTTAAGTTGAATTTCTGGAGGATCTAGTTTTATTCTGTGGTATACTAAGCATTTTTATGAACTCCCAAGTAGGAATGAAAAAACTGGAGTTACTTGAGGCTGGAAAATTGCTCGAGTGAAGTATAACATGAAACATAATCTGAAAACCACGGTTCCTCTTCATTTTATGTCTATTTCAAGGGAAATTTAATTCAGATGTTTCTGATTAACGTATACTTAGCTCATCAAACTTGTTGTTGCAAGAGTTATTTGATTTCCAGGAAGTCTTTTTTATTGCAGGACATTTTCCTCTGCACAAGGAAGTGTAGTTATAGTTGTATTAGATGGAAAGCAAACTGGAAACTCTTCAACAACAACAACAACAACAAAAACATATCTAACTATATCTTTTTTATTTGATGAAAAGTCTTAAATCAGTGTATATCCCTGTCTCTTTAGAAAAGCAATAAAATAAATGATACACTAGAAGTGACTTAATCAAACTCCTCAAATTAGAAAAATAATTTGTGAATTTATATTATACTGAGCCTTACAATTTTTGACTGCAAAATAGCTAACATATGTTAGAAGCAGTAATGGAAATAAATTGAACCAAAAGTCAAGATATCTGGTTTCTAACCTCAATTCTGCCACACGTTTTCTAGGTGATTTCAGAAGAATCACATTGTTTTTCTTTATCTATGAAATGTAGAAGCTGGATAAAATGACTTTTTAGAAACAATTATTATATGTATGTCTAATTTCTGAATGCAGTATACATTTTATTCATCTGTACTCTAGGATAATGATGGATAAAAGTTATTCCAAATTTATCCTCCAGAAAGAAGCAGTGTATTTATACAGTCTTTGCTCACATATCCTAAAAGTATTACTTGATTATCATTCTAGACCTATCAGTTTAATACATGACCTACTGGAGACTTTCTTTGATAGCTGCCAAATACTAACTGCTATCACGCTTTGCCCCTCTCTTAAACTTCCCAAATATATACTGAGATCTCTGTTCTCAGTTTCATCTTTAAAACTTTAAATAATATACTTATGTTTTCATGTTTTGTTGCATTAAAAATAGACATAATCTCTTGACGTTTTTAATAATATGAGATTTCTATGACCCTGATATTTTTCAGCTCTCATCCCTTCCACCTTGGCTGTTATCTTCAATAATCTAAATTTTTCTTTGTAAAATAAAGGTATATATAATTTATTTTTTTTATAATTTATTTTTATCAGAAAAAGTTTTTTATAGTATATTGTTTGATCATTATATCTAAAAATAAATAGTATTCATATTATTTTGTCTATTTTAAACACTAGTTACCAATGATTAAAGTAGCATAATATTTAAATTTTTTGTTTATATAGTCTATGAAGTGTCCATCTGGTAACTGTGGTAAATTATCCAGCACCTATCCAGTTTTTAAAACACTGAATACTCTAAAATGCACTGCTAGGGCTGGGGATTTAGCTCAGTGGCTAGAGTGTTTGCCTCGCAAGCATGAGGCCCTGAGTTCGATTCCCAGTACCAAAAAAAAAAAAAAATAAATAAACAAAACATAAAATGCACTGCTGCTCTCTGTTGAATTGTTTCGGAAGGTCGAAGTGCTACTTTTGTGTCTTCGAAGCAGAGAGGAGGGTGAGGCCCTAACCTGGCCCATGGGATGAGGAAGAGATCATTTGAATATTGCTCATGCATGTCCGATTGCTTCTTGTTTGCTATTACTATTGTACATATAGATTGTAAGGCACTGCAGATTGAATTGCAATTAGTGTTTTTTGTTTTTCTCTGTAAGACTTTAAGTTGTTTGAAAACACAGACCATGTTTTAAGCATCTCAATAATTCTACGTCTTAACCTCGAGCTGGGTAGAATCTATCTTTTTTTAATGTGAGGGAGAAGTTCAAATACTTCTCCAAATTACATATTCCATTGTTTAAAAATATCTTATCATATATGTTAATTTGCTTAATTTATACTAGTAGCTTAACTTAGTTTGTTGAAAGAAAGTTTTGTGTTTTTATCTGTTTTTTCTTTTAAGAGTATTTTTGGTCTATGTCTTATGCTCTAACTACTTTGAAGGTATAATACACAATGTATTAACTATTGTTATTACCTTATTATTTTGTTATGAAATTTTGTTTTTTAATAAAATAAAAATAAAGTATGTATTTAGGGAAAATGATATTCTCCTCATTTAATAGGTAAGAAGAATGAAACTCAGACCACGTCATTAAAAATCTCAAAGAATGCAAAAGGGACTGGCCAGATTTAAATGTTCATTCCCACGCCAAGGCTGACATATTACCTTATATTTTCTTACTGTTTCACAAATGAGGAGTCTGGTATAGGAAATAGTTGATAAATGTGTTAATGCATCAACCTGACCATCTTTTACTTTAGAACTTTTGAAAAAAAAACATGTTACAGTAGAAAGGCACTGAAGAAAGTTTCTGAGAGCTCAAATACACCAAAAATATAGACATGACAAATTCTAGTCAACAGTAGAAAGTTCTGAAAATAGAGAAAATTACTCAAAATGGAGATTGTTAAAAAGAGCAAAATATCTGTACATTATTTGTCAATTTAATTTTAAACAAATATCAAACTGGTGCTAAAAGTGGAATGACTGAAAACTCAAAATTTTCTAAATGGTAACTGGTCCTTATTTACAGAATTTCCTGTTGTCATTCTTTCCACTTTTATATTTACTTATCAAGATACCAATGTAGTTCCTATCACCTTTCTAACCTAAGCCATGAAAATAAATATGTAATTTAAAATGCCTTTTACCTCAAGATAATCAGAGTGATCTAATAGAAGCGAGAGATCATGGCAATCAAATAAAGAAAAAGAAAAACAAAACTTCAGTGCATTGTACTTTATTAGATATTCCTTTCAGCTGTTAGCCTCATTTTTCTAAATGAGTATCAGCCTTTAGGAGGCAAATTACAGTTTCAAGATAATATTTACACCCCTTTAATTTAGAAGATGGTTAACACGGAGACAAAAATGAGCTAAAAAGGCATAAGGAAATTTGGATATGCACCTTCCAAATTTGAAGCTTTAATGTACGTTCGTCCTTATTTTCTTGTGGTTGCATGTTGCATTATTCTGATTATTTCCTATAATACACCATTCTTGTATATGTAACGTCATAAAATGTTCATCTTACTTGCTTCCTACAGAGCCTGTTTTTGCACATAGCTCCTTACTATGTACTGTTCTCTAGTTATCTTATGCATATTCTTCTATATATAAATATATATTTTTGCTCGGATCAAACTCATTTTGAATTCTAGACGCATTTTTCCCGGGATAAGCACCACCTTCCCGAAACATCTCAGCGTCTCTCAATAGCAAATCCGATGGCCGCGCTTCAAAGACATCACTTCGGTCACAGAAGAAAATGCTAAACAGCTTGTTGTATTGTTGGTGTCGGAAGCATTATAGGACCAATTCTGCAAGGTCGTATTTCTGTCATTCTGGAGCTCATCGTTGTGACTCCCAGAAGACACGCACTAGACTTTACTGTGTGGAGACAGGCGGGTCTGTTTATTATATGGCACGAATGCAATCATATTTTAAGGCATTGTCAGTGTTGCCAGACCCACACCAAAGACACGGATATTATGCCATTCACTTTAAAACTGCAAGACTGTAATCAATAGCAGAAAAGATGGTTACCTACTCAAATTGAGTATTTCCTATTGTACTTGAAATATGTATTTTGATAGTCTTTAATGGAACCAAAGAGATATAGTAGATCTAAACTATAAAGGAGCTAGGTGAAGTTTATCTTTATTTGTTCAAAATAATTTTTCAGCTTTCTCCACTTGGCATAGTACTGTATGATTCAGTGAAAAGCTTAAAGAAATACTAAGAGTAAATATATGGGACACCAATAAATGAAACCATTGAAAATATATTCTGATGTAAAAAGAAAATTCAAATATTATATCACATTTAAATGATTCCCAACAAAGTAAAAACTGGGCTTGAAGCCTGATGCTTTTCTCTGCTTAATAAGCCAAGTGACATAATTATTTTAACTGGCTCTAGCTCAACATCCTTATTTGTAAAGTGAAGCAGTGAGGGAAATTAATTTTAGTATTCTTGTAAACGTAAATTTTATAATTTAAAAGGTTCAAATAAAAGAGAGCAGCGGATCACTAGATTATATGCATCTAGAAAACACACACATGCTGATGTACTATGTTTTATAACTATAAAGTAAAGTGCCAAAAGTTTTGCTTTCTTCACTTCAAAGTACAGCAATAAACAGCCAAGAAGAGATGTGTTTTAATTAATAATGTGAAAAACATCCCTTGATAGATCCAAGAATCAAGAGTTTATATGATGTGAATATGGTATAAATCCAAATAAAAAATTGAATAAATTCATAATGGACACACTGATGATGCTAGTCTTTTAGAGAGATGGGCACAAGGAGGGTACTCAACATATCAAAAATGACCATTTATTGTAATCTCTCTGAATATCTCATTGTTAACCTAACTTAAAAATTCCTTATTATAAGATTACACAGCTCCCTTTTCCTCGCAAAGATACATATTTCATAAGTCTTTGAGCTGGAAAATAATTTTTAATAAATATGTATCTGTCCCTCACAACTGCAGGGTGTGGCTATAGCACGTGGAGTCACGTAGCCATCTAAAATGGCATCTGATTTGTACCTGTACATGATAAATCCCCTATGATGAATGTTATCACTATGTACATCTAAAATGTACCATTAAAATCAAATTTAAAATAAAATAAAACGGCATCTGAGGCAGGTACCTGCTTCTCTGCTTCAGCATCTATTAATGCTGTGAGTTTTCTTTGCTTGTGTCAATCTATAATCACCACAATTTTTGAAAAATATATAATTTACATTTTTAACCACCCAACTATCCCAACCACTCAAATTCAATCTCATAATTTGTGATGGAAAATAAAAGTCTTTTTGTTTCTAAAATGTCCCTTAACAAATGGGAAAGAGAATAAGAGAGGGGGAGGGCGAAAGGAACAGAGGGACAAGAGAAATAAGAAGTGGAAGGAAAAAATGGAAACAAAGCTTTTGTAAATAAGGTGGAAGGAGGGGGTGAAGGGAGGGGAGGGGAATTGAAAAAAAGAAGCAGCAAGATATATCATGTACAGGTACAAATCCCCTATGATGAATGTTATCACTACATCTAAAAATGTACCATTAAAATAAAATAAATTAAATTTAAAAAAATAAAATGTCCCTTAAACCTATTTTCCTGCTTTGGGGGGGGGGGAGAAAGAGGGAAAAGGGGCAGAAAGAGAGAGAGAGAGATTGAGAGAGAGAGAGAGATAGGTGGCTGGGGAGAGAGGGTGGGCCCTGGAGAGGAAGAATGGATATTACTGGCATGGATGTGGAGGACAGATTGAGACGGGTTTTGTTCTTCAAACCACAGAAACCATGATATCTATGTACTTGTCAAATTGGTTATAATTTTGAGTTTAATGAAGAAAAATTCTCTGACAAATCATGCCATGTAAATATGATTATTTGAACTTTTGTCTGAAAGCATCTTTTTGTGCATGAAATGTATTTCCTTATTTAGTGATTTCCCACATTTGCCGCACAAGCCTCCCTCAGCCTCAGAACCTGTGCATATTTTCCTTTTATAAAGTTTGACAGAAAAATTGGGGACTTTTTACCAATTAGATAATAAAAATAGCTTCCCCGATTTCTCGTTATTACTCAATGAAATCTCAATTGTGCTGTTTTCTTATTTCCTCAAGTTATATATGATCCTAATATGTGCTCATTAATTCAGACACACTGAACATTTATTTTATTTATAATTCTTGCTCCCCGGTATTCTCAGGAGAGGCACATCTCAATTTTATGAGTGACTCGGGAGTAAGCAGTTACACAGTCATGCTCTACCCTGCTTCGATATCACACATTCATAATGTTGAACGCTCAATCTACAACCCACAGCAACACATCACATTCACCGTTGCGATCACACAATGTCCTGTCGCAGTATCTCATGTCATGCCTTTGAGACAGTCAGTTCCTGATTAGCCCTGGACTGCTCCTGCTTTTAGAGCCTGGGCCCATTCGGCCGCTGAGCCGGTATAAACGGGCTTGGTGAGTGTGGATCTGGTCTCCTGTAGCTGCAGAGGGCTCAGAGCAGACATAAAACAGGCCTACAGCCCTCCAACATCTGAACAGTGTTTCCTGTCTGTACTTCTCATTTTTACACTTGGCATGAGCTGCAGCGACCTTTACCCTGTTCTTTAAAGGGATGCCTTTTATAGAGGTTAAGAGTGACTCGCCCCCCAAGTTTACAAAGTCCTGGGCCCCCCCTGAACTCCAACTGTGCCATATGTGCAAAGCGCTGTGAATGCTGATTTAGTGGTATGGGCAGCGGTCCACCAGCACTGCACGCACTGAGATCGCCACAATTATGTGACTTGAAGATCTTCGCGCACCCCGCTGATCATTACCAGAGTTAGGAAAGTCAGGCTTCGGGCGGCGGCACTTATCTGCCAACTCGGCAGAATTTTGACCACATGAATTAATGATACCACAGAAAGTGAGTTGTACAGCTACTTGTTACTGTTATTATGAAAGTCTATATGAGATTTGTCCTGAAAATAGTGTCTCAACCACTTGCCTCTGCATAAAGCCATCTGCACTATCTTATGCTACACATGGTTCTTGATTCACATGTCTTGCCATGTGCATGAGATCATTTTGGTTTCAAGTTTAATAAATAAGTGGATATTTCTGAAGTTTATTACTTAAGCATTCCATTCATAGATAGTGGTGAGAAAAACAAACATTTCCCTTTGCTTTCCAATATCATGATAGTTTGAATATTCCTACAGTTTTTGTAGCACACACAAAGAAATCCCTGAGAAAGAAGTGCGATGCTAATTCTCACATTTACAAGCTGCAGCACGATGCGTCATTACCCAAAATCTCTGTGGGGGTAATAAGGGTATTCATTTATCATAAACTTCCTCGATTCTGATTTTAATGCATGTCAATGACACAGATGTAATACTTCATTCACATAACACATTTTTCTTCATTTTGGTTACTTTGAAAGATTATTTTAATTATTATATTAGAAAATTAATGGAGATCTTGTTAACTACTCTGATAATTATAAACTTTTTGATAATTATAAACTTATTGTTGACCATTCTTGAAAGATATGTGTGTCTGCTTTATTATTTCCCTATCATCCCAGCAAAACTCTTGAAGTAAAAAACCCAAACTAATTAGTGTGTTAATTAGCACACCTGAGCCAAATGCAGTCATTACAGCAAAGATTAAGAATAGCAAAACAAAAATGCTCTTCAGTTTATCCCTCCCACATATCCGTTTAAAAAAGTCTCCTTATTGGGCTCCTCCAGTTGTGAACACGACCGGACGTGGACTTGAGAGTGTGGACTGTGTCAAAAACAAAATTCCAAAAGCCAAATATTACTGAGGTCAAAAATCAAACTCACAATTTTTTTTTAATTTTTGAATATAGATTTCTGGAATTTATTATATATGGTAGATTTAGCAGGTAGTTTTAAGTAGAGGTTTAAGATAAAAATATGTGCAAAGAGCAAAAATTGGTTACTTGATGTCAAAGGTATATTACCAGAGTGTTCAAATATTATTTTGAAACAAACTGTGAGCAACTAGAGGACAAGCCTATGTATTTTGTGTTCCGGTGTCTACCTAATAAAGCAATTGACATAAGAAAGTTACTCAAAATATATTTGCTAAATTTAATTGAATTCAATAAAAATATTGAGTGTAGTTAACTGCCTAACAATGAAGAAAAACAAACTACATTTCCTTTTTAGGTAAACCTTTGTCTTTAAAAATCTTTACTATATGATTAGTACCCTTCCTTTTATATTATACTTTCCATTCAAAGTTTTTTTTTTCTTCGAAGATACCTTTTGTGGAAATTAATACCTGAATTCTTTATTACTTGCTTAAAAAAAAATCAATAGCTAGAGTTAAGTGCAATTCTTACATACAGATCTCTTTTCAGAGAAAAAATAAAATACAATTTTTATTAATTTAAGGTATGATTTAATAAATTATTCTTACCCTGCCTTTAAAAATATGTTCTTTAATGAGAAATGTGTGTGTGTGTGTGTGTGTGTGTGTGTGTGTGTGTGTGTGTGTGAAAGAGGCAGAGGAGAGAGAGAAAGAGAAAGAGAGTCTGTGATCTGTGATCTAAAATAATTTAATTGGTTCTTTGTCACATCTTGTCAGTAAAATGTGAGAAATTTTATAATGTCGTGCAAAATAAGGAAAACAATTTTCTCTGCATCAGAGTTGCTGAAAATCAAGTGGTAAACAAACCCAAAGTAAAAATGACCAAGAATCCCTATATAACAATATTTTTAAAAGCTTAATTGTATAAATGCAGAAAAGCATTAAAGAGATTCTGATAATGTGAATTTAAAAGTAAATTGCTTTTCGTTTTTGGAAAAAAATTAACTCTCCCTTTAACTACCAAGTTCAACACTTAGTTTTAGTGTATAGACACTGTTGGTATTTTGCTACCTGCAGAAAGCCAAAAGGAGAAGGAAAACAATTTAGTCAATATGCTCAATAAACTCTTTGCTCACCTAAATGAAGAGAAGGCAAAACATAACTTGCAGCATCTCATTTCCTTGACAGTAAGTCTTGGATATATAGCCCGTTTGACTTTTTAAAAGTAGAGCATCCTGTACAGTCTCCTCTGGATGATCTTTTCAAAGGCCACAAAAATAAGCTTCAGTCCTGTTCCTTAACCCCAAGTGAAGTGGGAGAAGAAATTAAAAGCAAAAAGAAAGTGCTGCTTTCTGAATTTTTTTAAGAGAATGCTGATGTATAAATTCATAATTTTCAACTATAACCCCCAAGGACTGTTTCTCAGCGGATGGCCTTCCTCCTTCACATTCTATAATTGAACATTTTTAAATGAGACTATCTTGTGAGAGAAGTGACAGACCAAATGCATCCCTTGACACCCTGTCCCATCACAGTGCGTTACAAGGCAAAGCACGGTTTGCCGTAGTATAGTACAGGACAAAGTGCAAATGTTCTTGGGTGAGTTGTTGTCAGCTCAACCATCTACTAATTTTCCACCGCCAAAAGGCATAAACAAAAAAAGCCAAAGCACATTTTGTTCCCGCAGATGTACAATGATGGGCTGTAGAAGACCTTGCTTCTATGCGTTAATAAAGCTACAGTAGATCCTCAGTGATTGTTCAATTTTGATTCCATTAGATTGTGTAAATATATGGTTATGCACTTAATACATCTGCAGGCAGAAACCTCCTCTTGATTTTCATCTTTTACATCATTTTCCTTAAACAGAAAAAAAGGATGCATTCCTAGAATATATCCCAAAATGTTTTTGGTGGAGAAGTTTGAACAAAAGCCTTTCTTGCTTTATTAGTCATCTAAATTTGTATGATCTTTGGCAACTAAGCCTTCACTAAGTCATCAAATATCACGATAAAGTTTATGTAGTGTGCTGTTTTATGCTTTCACCTTCTACTTTTTCCTTATTATTACAATTTGGAAAAGACTGGAATCAGTCTTATTAATTAGTAATAGAGAAATATTTCTGGACCTTTCCATCTTAATGTAATCTAAAATCCAGGGCTGCTTTGCTTCCATGTGCTTTTGGTCCTGATTCATTATGAATTAGGACTTGATGATAAATATAAATTTATGATTTTGCAATTGAGTCCTTGGACTTACAGGATGGTTAACAGACAGGTTAACCTCATGCTAGTGTGATGCCAATACACTGAAAAGCAAGCCTTTATGGTTTTATTTGAAATAGCAAAACGTTTTAAGAAACTCTTCTTATATACTTTTGATGTCTGAAATAGTTTCATATCTTGTAATACTCATCAGATTTGCGAACAGGTAATTGTGTTCTTCTTTGGCACCAGATTCGGTGAATTTATCTTACATACTCTTATGAACAAAAATTTGAGGGGGCTCTGAGAAATGGGAGTATATTGGTGTGATTTTCAGTGACACAACTGTTAATCAGAGTATGAAATTAATTTAGCTGTTCTTCAGATAATTACTTAGACATTGTTCTAATTTCCATATGCAAAAGGGTCTTCTGAGACAGAAGTCCGAAGATGGCACTTAATTTCTATCTCGCAGTTTTAGTTTTCTGCCATGTGATAAGAATGAAGCTTTCTGTTCTGTGAACCACCTCCATAATGTTCTCCATAGTGACTCTACTAATTTACTTCCCTACCTACAATGTGTAAGAGTTTCTTTCTCTTTACATCCTCACCAGTGTTTACCATATTTTTGTTTTGTTTTGTTTTGTTTTGTTTTTGGTAATAGCCATTCCAAAGGGGGGAAATGGTATCTCATCACAGTTTTGTTTTGAATTTTCCTGATTGTTAGTGATACAAATCTCGTTTTCAAATATGTGTGGGCCATTTTGATTTATTCTTTTGAGAAGAGTCTATTCAGGTCATTGGTCCATTTAAAAAATTGGATTGCTTGGGTTTTTTTAGTTGTTCAATTTATTGAGTTCCTTTATATATGGACTATTAGCGCTTCGTCAGACAAATAGTTGGTGCATATTTTCTCCCATTCTATAGGTTGGCTCTTTAATCTTTTGATAGTTTCCTTTGTTTTGCAGAAGCTTTTGAGTTTGATGTTATTCCATTTGTCAATATTTGGTTTTTTTACTGTGCTTTTTGGGATTCTATTTAGAAAACCATTGCCTAGACATTCTTCTTGAAGTATGTCCTCTATGCTATTCTACTGCTGAGTATATCATCAAAGAAACCGAAATCAGTATACTAAAGCAGTATCTTCATGCCCATGTTCACGGTGGCACTATAGCTGAACCATAGCTAAGATCCTGAATCAGCCTAGGTGCCCCTCAACAGGTGAATAGACAAGGAAAATATGGTATATATTGCACAACGGAATATTGTCAGCCTTAACAAAGAATGAAACCTGCAGGTTCCAGCAACATGAATGGGACTGGAGGATGTTAATTTTCACGAAATAAGCCATCCAGAGAAAGACAAGTACTGCATGTTCTCTCTCATATGTAGAAGTTTAAAAAGTTGATCAATAAGTGTAGTGATTAATATAGATTGGAAAGCAATGCAGGAGGGTGAAAAAAGGTGATTATATTTTTATCAGCACACCTTTTATACATAAATGGAAATATCACACTGAACTTTATTAATATGTACATTTGATATTTGTTTATGTAACTAAATATATAACTACAGCTCCATTTAAAAAATGAGACATTTTCAAAAGGGTTTCACCTTAAACACAATATAAATTGTAGTATTCAAGAGCCCAGAAGGATCTCATTAACTACAAACCCTGATAATAATATGTGGATAATAATCCTATTGACCTGTGACATAGCTCAGCCATATTTGATATCTTTCATCTATAAATATTAATGATTACTGGTACTTAGGAAACAAGATATTATCTGAAGATGTCTGGCTATAGGAACTCATTGTTTCTTTCATTTGTACACAATCAAGACAACCTGACTTATACAAACAGATAATTAGCAAGACAATAAATACTATAATGCAATAAGCATATTAAAATATAAATTCTTATAACTCACAAATTCTAGTTCAAGCAAAGATGTAATTGTCCACATTTATAACTGATATAGAGTATTTAGAGTACATCCTATTACTAAAGTTTGTGGCAAAGATTACTTGTGACTATGCTAAACTAATTATACACGTAATGCATATAACTAATACAAATATTATATATCTGAAAACAATTAGATGAGTTATAATACTCTAAATCAACCTTAACCAAGCATTAAACTTTATAAATTTATTCAGAAAAATACTGCTTTGTTGTAAAAGTAATCTACGATTGCAAAATTATAGAACAAAATAATCTACAATAGAAGAGAGCAGTTTATTGAATTTTGTAACACTCAAATGATGCAGTATTAGAATGCACTGAAAATTTAAGTTTTTAAAGAATTATAAAAAGATCCATATGAAGAAACTACAGAATTCTGATGAAAGAAATAAAGAGCAAGCTAAATGGAAAGCTAACCCATGTTGATGGATAGGAAGACTCAATATTGTCAAGATGCTAATTCTTCCCATATTGTTCTGTACACTCACTGCAAATCCAGTCAAAATCTGAGGAAGTCATTTTATGGATATCAACAAACAAGTTGTAAAGTTTATATAGAATAGCAAAATATCCAGAAGAGGCAGAACGTATTTCAGAATAGTGAAGTTGGAGACTGATACTACCATCTTAAAATTTACTATAAACTACAGCAATCATGATATTATGGTACTGGCAAAAGAACAGGCAAAAAGATCAATGGAAGTATATAGTGGGTCTGTAAATAGACTTACATAAATATAGTCAACTGATATTTGACAATGGAACAAGGGCAAAGGCATTTAAGTAGAGAAAATCTTCTTACACATGATATTCTACATACAAAAGAAAGAAATTTAGACATAGGCATTAAACCATTCACAAAAATTAACTTAAAATGGGTCAGAGACTTAAATGTAAAATGAAAAACTATAAACATTCTAGAAGAAAACAAAGGAGAAAATCTTGATGAACTTGGGAATAGCAGTGACCTTTTTGGATCCAACACAAAAAGGCATAACCCAAGAGAGAAATAAATATTAACTAGACTATTAAATTCAAAAAAAATTTTGCTCTGTAAAGGCAATGTTAAGATAATGAGAAGATAAGCCAAAAATAGGGGAAAATATTTACAGCAGACACATGCGATTAAAGACAGTTATCCTAAGTACACTTAGAATTCTTAAAACTCAGTGATAAGAAAATAAAAACAAAACCCAGACAAAAATTGTCCAATGATCAAAATAGACACTTCATCAAAGGTAAACAAATGACAAATAGGTCTTTGAAAGGAGGCTTCATAGTATAATCATTTGGGATATATAAATTAAAACAAAAATGAGTTATCACAACACACTAATTAGAGTGGCTAAAATCCAGAACACTGACAAAACGGTATGTTGGCTATAATGTGAAGCAACAGGAGCTCCCATTTATAGCTTGTAAGAATGAAATATTATGTAGTTCCTTTGGAGAAATTTGGTGAGTTCTCACTAAACTAAAAATATTCTTGCAATGTTGCCTAGCAATCATACTCTTTGATATTTATCCAAAGGAGTCAAAACTTCTGTCTGAACAAAAGCTTACATATGGATGTTTATAGCAGCTTTATTCATTTTTACTAAAACTTGCTAGCAATCAGTGTCTTTCACCAATGGCTAAATAAACCATGGTACACTCGGACAATAGATTATTATGCAGTTCCTGCGAGAAAGGATATATTAAGTCATGAAAAAACAGAGGAAACTTCAATGTATACTATTAAGTGAAACAGGTCAATCTTAAATGACTACTGTATAATTACAAATACATGACCATGTGGAAATGGAAAAACTATGGAGAAATAAGACGACTGATTGCTGGAGATTATAAAGGATGAATAGGCGGAACAGGGAAGATGTGTAGGGTAGTCAAAATACTGTACATGATAATATATGGTTGATACATATAATTACACATTTCTCCAATCTCATGGGATGTATACAATTAATGGTAAGCTGTGGAATTTGAGTGATGCCAATATATCACTGGAGATTTAAAGATCATAATAAATACACCACTCTGGAGGGATATGTTGATCACAGGAGAGACTATGCGTTTTTCAGGATGTGGCATATAGAAAATCTGTACCTTCTTAATTTTGCTCTAAACCTAAAACTTCTCCAAGACTTTTAAGTTATTAAATATTTTAAAAGAATTGGTGTTAATCATATTACTACTTAAATAAGGTAAAATTCTGAATTTAAAAGTACTTATAACATCAGATTCACAACATATGAATTATATTTATGTGAATATTACCTAGATGACAGGTCAGGTGACCCTGTAATTTAATGTACAAACTGCACTTTTTAGTTCTCCAAATACAAAATCCAACTCTCTTCAGCAATCAACTAAAGAGATTTATTTTGTTTTCAGAGATTCGTCTTCATATTCCTTTAATTGTTTCTCCTATTAATTATTGGAGAACTATTTAATAAGGAGCTAATAACACTCCTCTCTTTTCACTTTAG
The DNA here is from genome assembly GCA_004026905.1 of Hystrix cristata. Classification (NCBI taxonomy): domain Eukaryota; kingdom Metazoa; phylum Chordata; class Mammalia; order Rodentia; family Hystricidae; genus Hystrix; species Hystrix cristata. The sequence goes on along the minus strand of PVJO010001479.1, from coordinate 109,139 downwards.
TGATATGTCTCTTTTAGTTGGCAATACTTTAGGAATAATCTTTATCCTTTATTTTTGATGAGATTTTCTCCTTTTTAAAAATTGTATTTGCTAGGTCTTTATCATGCAGAAAAAATTTTTTGATCAATATCTATTTTCTATTTCATTGACTTACATATGCCATCACTTATTTTCCTTCTACTCAATGATTTTTTTTCTTTAAATGCTTTTTCTAAATAATATCTTGATTGTTAATTTTAATGTCAATGTTACACCTCTCTACTTTTTACAAATAAATAGTTAAATTTCCCTGCATTGCTTTAGCTAAAATCTACAAATTGTAACATGCTTTATTTCATTCACTTTGGTGTATACCAATTAGACATAGTCTGATAGTCATCAAAATTTTTCTTCGGATTTAAAAGTGCTTTATTTAATTTCTTACTATTTTGGAATTTTATAGGCTTTTTGTTATTTGTTCTATATTTCTGTCACTTTAAAGAATATTTTTGTGGGATAGACGGTGTCATGTTCAGTAATACCTAATTAGGTCCGCGCATAGCAGAAGTGATAATGGGCTAACTAGTTGTTCTTTCAGGGAGGAACTGGCTGCCAGGCGGCCAAGAGTGCAGTTAACAGAGAACACTGAGGTGTCTTGCACCTTCAGTTTCTGCCGTGGCTGCAGAGTGGCCTCACCGGACGTTACACCTTTCATAGGGAAGCGCCCAAGCAGATGCACTGATAAAGACACCGTTGGTTCAGCCCGACGTGCGCAACTCTGACAGGGAGGCTTTTCTCAGAGCTCCTCTGCCAGGTTTGACTGGGACGTGCTAGACTGCGACAGTTTGACTTCCGTCCTTTCCCAGTTCCATTTCCTGCTTTCTTTCATGTGCGTTGATCCCAAATACTCTCTTGCAGCTCAAACTACTGCTGAAGAGTTTCTAAGTATCATCTATCATTTGTGTTAACTACTGTTAAAAATTGTCAGCTATCACTGTACATTTCTGTATTTCTCATTTTTATTCTGGTCAGCATGAATTTTGAAACTCTGTTATTAAGTAATACATATATAGAATTACTGTATCTTCCTGAAAAATTACACTTTTAGTCCTTACTAAATGTTCTTCTTTCTTATAATATCCTTTGTCTTGGACACTATTGTGTTTAAAATTAGTAAGACATGGGACATTTCTTATGCTTCTAATTTCTATGACAGATCATTGTCAATTCCTGTGATTTCAGTCCATTTATTTATGTTTAATATTTATTCTTTTAAAAAAAGAATTATGCAGTGCTTTTTAATTCTGCCAAATATATTCCTTACTTTGGACTGGATCGTTTTCTTCATGATGTAATTATTTATATGTTTATGATTAAATCTGTCAGCCTACCATTTATTGTATTTTTCTGTTTGACTATTTGCTATTTTTCTGAACCCTCCTTGGACAATTAAACATACTTTAGCATTCTATTTTATTAGCTATTAGAGTCCTACAATTTAAAAAATTATTTTCATATTAATTGCTGTAGGATTAACAATATGTGTCCTCAACTTTTCATTGAAAATAAAAATAACATAGAAGCCTGCAGTATCTCCAGAAGAAATGCAGAGGGAGAAAAATTAATCTAACTGTATGGAAATATATAACAAAACTTCACTAAGGATAACTAGAGAATTCTGACTTAATCAATTTTAGAAATGAGTGTGAATTGTAAGACCACAAAACTGAAGGAAATATATATAATCACTGCATTCTATTTGGTATACTTGCTTCTCATTGAGGTGTAAGTTTATGGTACTGAAGTTATTCTAGATTGAAAAAATAAACGGTCGATGGTAGGAGCTAGATTTCTCAGTGCTGGAGATGAAAGTTAGAAGTAAGCAAAGAGGAAAAGCTAGAATTTTATATCTGAAGCTTGCAGCCCCGGATTAGAGTTAGAGACAGCAATATGAATCCATCCTTAGTCTAATATCAATGCAGGTGGGTAGATAGAGAAATAATTACACATATCTCAGTATTCTTGTGTTAATATAAACACAAACTTCCCATCTTTACCTGTGAGATGTCCTAGAAGCAATAACAGCACTGCAGCAATGGTTATATATAGGATCTAGACACTGGCTTCCAACACCAGTACCAAATAAAAGGAAGTAGTGTTCCTCAGAGAAATGACTAATACTAGAGGAGAGGTGGAAATATATGGAGTGATTTTTGGAACATCATCGTATTGCCAGAAATTAAGGAAGTTCTCAAAAGCAAAACAGAAAATAAAAACTGATGAGAATTTGTCAAGGAATCATAGAAGCCAAGTGGACATAAGAGATATCTCATCATTTTCCTGTCCTTGTGGAGAATACATCTACTTGGAGAATGATACTATAATGCAGTGACTCATACTTTTGCCAGCATTCTTGGTTCACCAATTTATTCAGAAGACAGACCATGTACCGAAGTTCAGCATCTTTTTTCTTCAAAATTGTCCTCCTTTAATTTGCTCCAATTATCTAAAGGGATTCTAGTTGTGAGTCCTTTGAAAATACTCTCTGTACCTCTCGTGATTGTTAGAAATTTTACAAGACTGAGCATCATAAAAACCCTAGACTCACTACTTTTTCTGTCACTACCTGTGATAAGAGAGCTACAGCAATCAAATACCAAAAACAAAAGCGCTTTCATACAACACACACTCAGCAGATCCAAGAAAAATAACAACACCAGACAGAATCACAAGAAAAAAATATGGCAACAGTCTAGACCATAATAATCACCACAGTGAAAATAGCAGGACCATTGTTTTCCCAGGAAGACAGACAATTCAAAGTGTGAGAGTCACAATCATCTGCACAGATACAATAGCAATAAGGAATAGCAAAAGTATAAATTAACATAAGGAAATATGAAGAATTCAGGCACCCTGTCCAGAAAATGCATTTCCAACAGTAAAAGAAACAATGCTGGCCTGAATCAATAAACAACATTCCCCTGAAGCATCTACACCAATCCTTGGATCCACTCCCTCAAGGACTAGACATGTAATCTCTCCGGCACTTGCTCGGCCCACACTGCCCCAACCCGCCATAGTGGGGATGTCTACCTATGATGGTAAAACACTGTTCAAGGTCTCACTCCACCCCCAACCCCCAGCAGGTATCTTGACACATGAACAGTGTTGGTGGCCTCAAGCTGCCCTATTGGAGGAGTCTAATGGGCACATAAAACCAGATTCTTTTCAAATGACAATTAATTTCAGATTAATTTCAGCTGAATTTCAATTGCCCATGCTATAAGAATCTCCTTACAGGAGGGAAGAGGTCAATTCCCCAGATGGCACAGTTCCAAATTAATAACTTAGATTGCATGATTGTGAAACAAATTAATCCTAATTGGGCACTTGAAGGGAGGAAGCTTTTAAAATACCAGGAGTACTTAAGGAGGAAACAACCAAAGATACCTTGTGAGATAAAGATAAGGAGACAGAGACAAAAAACAAAGTCACCTACAAAACTGAAAACAGGGGTGAGGGTGTTAGAGTCACTGAGGCGGGGAGGGCCACAGGGCTGAGGACCTCTAGGGCAGGAACTTTACTGGTGCGGCTGTCACAGAAGCAAAGATTGAGGCAGCTGCTTGCCCCCTACAAGGTAGACCTGTGCTTACAATTTGTTCTCTTCCTGGGCACCCTTAAAAAGGAAGTATCCCTTTATGGTTGCCAATTAGTTGAGGGTTCTTTTGCTTGACTCAGAAAGAAACCGTAAACTAGCACAATAAAACTCTGCTGACTGCCCTGCTGCCCCCAGTGGACAGGAATTGCGGGCAGAGGTCACAGGTTGACATCACCTGCTGCCGGCTTTGCTCCCGGTCTGCACTGGTGGATGGTCTCTGGGCTTCTTTTAGGCTCAATATCTCTTCGAGTGCTTTGCTCTTTCCTTTTAAAGTGATCAGTCTGTCTACACTACTGAGGATATGATTCCTGAGGTTATATGGCCTTCCAGGTCCACACTACCTGTGACATAAATCCTGAGCAGATTTGCGGGACCACCAGAAAGACGGTTTATCTTAACAAGACCTGTGGGGTGGTATGAGGTGGTCAGTACCAGAGGGAGCCCTCCTACACTAACCTTGAGAGGGTGGGGCTTGTGTTGCTGCTTTTATAGCAGCAGTAGACCAGTGGTTGGTCCAAGAGTAGGTCTGCGATCAATTCAAATTCAGCCTTGCCACTTCTTCCACATGCAGGCTTGCGATTAATTCATTCGGGTGCTGGAAATCCAGGAGAGCCCTGATGACACTGTGGCACACAAGCTGTTTGACTGACAGCTGTTACATCGCTTCAGAAATGGCGAGGCTGAAACCAGGGACTCTAAAGAGAGACTGGGGCAGCTATTCCCATTTTTTTGAGGGTCGGGAAGGTTGGAGATGTTAATAACGTGCCCAGATGCCTTGTGCTACATTATGAGCGGTTTCCAGCTGTTTCAGTCTGCAGCATTGTCTGGAGTGGCTCGAGTGGGGCACTGTAGATGACCGTCTAGCTGCACTTCCTATGAGCATTCTGAAGAGAGTAGCCACTAACCAGGGAGGACCCAGCGGCAAATTGTCACAGCCATCCCTGGTGGGAGGGGACTGAGTGAGACCAAAGGGGAGAAGGAGGTGGATGCAGCCCTGGTTTAACCACACCCACCTCTGCCCATCACAGGGCAAAAAAGGAAAGACGCAGGCTCTTCTTCCCTGTCTCACAAGTGTATGCAAACCAAATGATTTGCCAATGCCTGTTAGTCTGGTTACCTTTTCTTTTTTCATTTTTTTCCTTACTTTTGCAGACTGGACCATATCTATTAATCCCTCTCAAAAGATTTGGAGATATTTGAAACCCAAATGTTTTTCTACAATCTCTAATACACTGTTAAACACAACCAGTAATTTTGTCTATTTTTCTTTCTTTCGTTTTATAACTTTGACTTGATTCCTTTAATAGTTTTTAGTTCTCTACAGAGATCTCCATCTGTGCACTTTTTTATTAAAGTAGAAAATTTCATTAATTTTTATTGTGTTTTTATTAATCCTTTGAGCATATTCATATTATATTCTTTTAGCTTTTTGTCTTCTAAATTCAATATGTACGTCATTTCATGGTAAGTTTCTCTTGAATGATATTTTTCTTGAATATGGATCATATTTATTTTTGTTTGTTGACTGTTGTGGAGGATACATTTTTTGAGATTTCACATATAGTTATCTTCTCTCCACAGACTGTTGATTTTTCTACTAGACAAATTACTGAATGATCACATTGTCATTGTATAGACTTATTTTTATGCTTTCTGAAGGTCACTTTATAAAAATCTCAGTATTCCATAATCACTTCAAACTTGATAGATCTCAAATTCTAAATTGTTCTCCACTTCAGGTCTTGGAATTAGACTTGTTAAGGTGGGTTTAAGGAATGTCTTACTCCATGGTATGGTTCTTATAAATTGGCATCCTTCTAAGTCTCTGTCCAATGCCAGCTGCCCTAATGAGATATTAATGATGATTCTGCATGCTGGCTGGGCAAAATCCCCAATATCTGCCAGTTCTTTCTACGTCTAGAAACAAGCCCACTCTTAACCACCAACAAATGTTTCTTGCTTAATCATCCAGAATATTTGCACCCAACCCTCAAAAAGATATGCATGAGGGATCCTCTTATTGATCCAGTACAACTACTTTTTCTTTAAGTGCACTGTCCCAGACATACCTGCTACATCAGTTGCTGCATATTATGATTTCACACCAACAAGATCTGTCCTTCTTGGACTCCAGTTTCATCCACTTCTAATTAGGACTTAGGGGAGATGAGGCTTTATCAGTTTGCATTATGGGGTGTAGAGACCTGTGCCACTTGTCAATACACGCACAGTATCTAGCACAGAGAAAGTATGCAACAACTATACTCTGAATGAATAAAGAATTCACTTGTATTGTATAGTTCACCATATTTTATGTTTGTTAGCTACAATATAGTTTAGTCCCATACCAAAGATTACATTATACTCAGACCTAGAAATCTTCTTAAGTCTCAGTCTTAGCAACATCTTATCCTTCACAATAATTCTCTTTCCTACGCAATAAGCCATTGATTAAATTTACACAATTTAACTTGGGATTTTCAAAGACAACATTTTTGTACATATTGCAGATAAGCAAAAATTGGGGGAGAAGGAGATTTTTACCTCACAAAAATAAAAATATTTTAAATTCTTTATTAGACGTCACTGTAATTTAGCATATTTTTGGCCATTCTGTCCCTGAAAAATTCTGCCTCATTATTTTTTGTGTCTAATGTCCAAGTTCCTCATGTTTGTTCTACCCCAACTCCCTCTCCTTAACAAATTTATCTCCATTATAATTTTATGCATGCAAGTTTGGCTACTATATTCTTCTTTTTCTATTCATTTTCATAGTACAACTTTAGTCTCATTGTCTACATGGAAGAAGCCTAATTTTCTAGATAATATTCCCTCCCTAAAAACTTCCATGCTCATTGTTAAAATAATTATATTCATAAATGAATATTTATATAAATTCAAAAATATGAATAGTAAAATATATTATTTCAGTATTAATTTAAGTCTTTACTCATTTATATAAAGCATTCATTGAAGGCATCCTATATTTTATGGGCTGAAGTTTAAAAAGACTGAAAATATCATATAGCCCATTCTCTCCATGAATTCTCTCTTCAAATCTGGAAGTCAAATCAACAGAAAAAAATATATCAAGTTTTCTAACTGACAAATGTGTATATATAATTTGCTGTGGGAATATGGAGGGGATAGTAGCTCAGACAGAAAGAATTATGATTTGATTTTATAGAGTACAACATGATTTGATCTCAAATGTCTCTTTCTCTCAGCTACTTTCCTTAATCCTCAGGCTGTACGGACATGCTCTTTGCTGTCAGCCCTGTCTGTACTTTTCTTTTATAATTTCAAAGGCATCATATGTGTCTCTGCTGCTAGACAGCAAGTTCTGGGCCATTGTCTCTCTCTTAGCAACGTTTATACGGTGTCTAACACACAATTAGGTATTCAGAAAATATACGATGAATGAATACATAAAGAAATCATGCAAAGAGCTTGCAATTTGTGTTCTTTTTTGATGCTTAAAATATAGATTGAATCAAACGTTTATTTTTGCAAAATGATTAATATTGTCAAAATACAGCCCTTCATTAATATTTTAAGTGTTCATAATTTAATCTTCCAAAAATCAAACACATTTCCTTTGCTTTTCTTAATATTTGTATAGGTAACATTATCATCTTAACTTTTCAAGAGATATGTAAGCTTTTGTTTTCAGATTTTGATATATTTGATTTAAGGAAAATTATTCATTTTTATGTTATTGCTTACTCTTTTTCAGTAAAGCCACTGTAGATAGTTCTTTAAAGATGCTACCATTGGTATAGTCAGGAAACAGATTACATGCCCCCTTCATTGACTTCATACTTGTAATTGCAACAGCAGCAGGGGAAAATAAGTATTTTTAGGTGTGCTAGAAAGAAGCGTCAAAGTACCTCAGGCTGAGCAGACATCCAAGATAACACTCTTGCCTGATGTTAAAGACAATCTGTTCCTGCCTTCTCCCCACTTTGATTATAGCTCATGCACCCCTTAAATTTCTACTTGAGATACACCAATGCCGAAAACCTCATATTTAGATAAGTAAATAAGGTAACAGGACGGCTTTTAATTTTGAAAGTCATGATAATGAAATTTCACCGTCTGCTTCCTTAACAAATTTAATGTTTAATTGTTCAAAACCTGTTTAGAAAAGTGCATAACTTGAAAGATTTATATGGCATATAGAATTGTCAGCAGGAAGACACCAGGACTCATTAGTTAGTTCCCCAAATTCTAGGCAGGACTGGATCCAAGCCTACCCCAACATATGGATAGCCTTAGGGAAGAAAACTCCTCATTCATTTTCTTAGCTAGTTTAGTGCCTTCAAGTGTTGTGTTGTCAGAAGAACCCTGTGTAGTAAGTCACAAAATATAGCTTCAATTTTTAATATTGTTATTTTCTGTGTGGTGTCAGAATCTGCCTACATTTTCTTTTCTCTTTCGGATGACAATGGTGGGATACAAACTTGTGAAAAAATTTCCTTGAGGAAGAATGGGTTTTGAAAGCTGGCATTACTTTTAACTTTTGTAAAGAACAACTCTGAAATTTAAAACCTATAAATCATAGATCATTTTAATAGTAAGATATCATAAAAATCAATCACTTCATTTTTGCAATCCTTCTTAATAACATCTATACTTAGTTACTTTTCTCCTTGCTGAGACAAAATACTCAACACCCAAAGTTAAAGGAGAAAAGGTTTATTTGACTCAGTTTGTAGAGGTTTCAGTCCTGGCTCCAAGGCAGGGTGGCAGGGCACCACAGAGGAAAACAGTTCACAGCAGGCAGAAGGCAGTAGGGCAGCAAGTGGCAAGCGGTAATTGACCACCAGCTTTCTGTCCCTTATTTCCTATCTAGGCTACCTGCCCTTAGGTCAGACAGCACTCACACCTAGCGTGGAGCAGCTTCAATCCCATTATCACACCATGAATCAATCTTAGCATCACATCCCTGATCCCACACACTCTATATCCAGCCACCTCCCAAAAGCCCCACCTACGACCACATGAAGTTTTGGGGGGACATCTAGATACAAGCCATAACAACAGTAAAGTTTTTAAAAATTTGTCTACAATTACGGATTGAAAAATAATTTTGAAGTGTAAATAATATTCTTAATTTCCCTTTAATGAGGGATTTATTTTGTATCTGACAGCTAGACAGAGGAGAAATGCTTTCATTGGTGCCTAGTTCTCTCAGGAAGAAGAAAACACATTTTCTTCAAGAAAAGCAAATTGACCCTTTGTAATTATTAACAACAAATGCACTAGAACCTCTATTGCTGGTGGTAGTCTTTTGTGGTGACAGCGGAAAGCTTATAAAATACAATGAATGTGTTGATGGAACTCATTCAACCCAAAATTGCTCATAATGATTTACTCTTCTTTAATGTCTTATCCCTGCCATTTCTATTTACTAATTATACTTCCTGACATTTATACTTTGGTTCAATTTATCAAACTTTCATTTAAGTTCATTTTTTCTTGTCTTTGAAACACAGAGGACAACCAACACCTCTATCTTTATCTAGATATAAACAGTAAAAAACAATATATAATCAAGGAGTGCAATGTAATGTTTTACATATGTATACATTTGAAATAACTTCAGACAAGCAAGTTGACATATCTATCACCTTACATAGCAACATTTTGTGTGTGAGTTATTTCTGCAATTTATCCATCTTGCTTAACTGAAATTTGCACACATTTACAAGTAAGTGATTATTTCCCTCTTTCCCCAGCCCCCTGTAATTAACAATTCACTCTTCACTGTTATGTGCTATTATAAACTTAAAAACTGTAAGAGAGTAGATCTCATATTAAGTGTTCTTGAGACAGTAAAACAAATTTTAACAAAACAAAACAAATTGAGGCATAGAAAAAGGTGATCTTGTCAGAAGAATGCAAAGGCTGTATATCCTTTAGGCACCTTAGAGTATGTACAGTGCAAAAAAGACCACAAAGTATCCACTCACTCTGTATTTATACTCATTCTAGGGCCTCCCTATTTTTAATTCTGGTTTAAAATATGATGTGTTTTAGCCAATGGTTTAATAGCAAATGCGACATAAACAGGGATTTGCTTTTACTTTTTTTATTGAAGTATTATGAGCAACATTTGAAATGCCCTAGATAGCCAACTGTGGAATGGGAGATGTGCCACATCATCTCTCTTAACTCACACAACAGCTTCCAAACGCTACCAACGCATGCAGTAGAGGCTATTGTATGATAGCCGCTGCTAGAACATCCATAAGCAAAGCAGAAATCTCAGTACTGTGGATTTGGATTTACTTCTGTACAGATTTGAATAATTAACTTCCTAAAGTAGTGAATGTTGCATGAGACAAGTTACCGAGGTATTTAAAAAAAACAGGAAAATCTTTTCTTTTGACTTCTGGTTGTGAAGTCTTTTGACAGCCTGCTGTGATTGTGTTTGTAATTGAATCATTTATATATTTAAATTAAGTAACTGATCATCCTGTAGTACAAGTCCTAAATCTCCAACCAGGAAATATGAATGCCAATAAAATAAATGATAAGTATGCAAAATCGCTACTAATGTCTATTTCTTTAAATGCCTATATAAAAACTTTATGCATACTCTATGGAATGAACACATTAGTAAAGACTCTTAAATATGTTAAAGGACATAATCACTAAAATAGTTCAAAACAGGATATTTTCTAGAAATATTACATATACACATTCAAAGCACCTAAATTTGCTCATGAAATTTACACTACTCTACACTGTTGCCAACACCTGAATTTAGTATAAAAACAATATGACCACACTGAATTTATCCTTCAATGCCTGAATTGTTGTGTTGTTGTAAATTATGAACCTTGGGCATTTAGTTTGCTGAAGCAGTTACATATTCGGGTACATAATTTGTCTAATGTTCAAGTAGGGAATTCTTACGTGGTTGGAGAAATTAGTTAATTAGGAGAAAATATACTTTTGCTTAAATGTTTGTGCATGGCCATATAATGTAGTAATATATCAAACATTCATTATTCATAATAAATAGTTTGAAATATTTAATTTATACACATATATATTTACTGTAAAAATCTTGTGCATAAAACCATAAATATGTGGTATAGCCTTTCTTTAGTAATGATGGAAAAACTTATCAGCTCATTAACATTTCTTATAATGACTAGACTTTGTCTAGCTCCCAAGATGTAATGTAAAATATATATATTTTCATGTTACACTCCTATGGTGAATCCCATGGAAATATTGAGTGTATGGATAATAATATATACACAGAAAAATTATAGAATGATAACTACTTCTAGGTAGCAAAGAAAGTATTACAATAACCTTTCTTTTTAAAACAAATTAACTCTCCTTTTTGGCTCAGTGAAATTTTAATTCACACTGGGACATGTGAGCACCTGTTTATTTACAAAACCTTCAGTCATAGAGGCACAGACTCAGAGTTGAGACCAGAATAAAATATGCTGCATGGCCTCCTTTTAAATCCAACTCTGACTTTCATCCTTGTCATAAAATAAGCACAACATTTGGCAAGATTGGAGGCTTCCAAACCAGGCAGGTCCAAGTTGGCATAGAATCACCTTGACAGGCTCCCAGATTACCAAGGACTGTCAGCTCTGAAAGGCTCCTGTTGCTAAATTTAACTATTCTTGTGTAAGACGAATGAGACCCTCCTGCAGAGAAGAAAGAATCTCGAGATCAGGAACAGGAGAGGCAGGGCAGGGCTTTGTTAGCTCTTTAGGTGCATTAAATAGTAGAGGTAGGGTAACAACAACCTGTGCAAGAGAAACACAGAGTGTATACAAGTTAAGATGTTCCTAAAAATGTGTAAAGACAAATGATTTACTCTGCTTTGCTTTTCCTCTAAAACCATATCAATTCCATTGTCTTCAGACAATTTAACCTAACAGCCAGTAGAACCTAACGATCAGTGTAGGAGAGATAGATCATAATATGGTTTCCCAACTTTTACAGTTCTGGTTTTGAAGGCTAATTCAATGTTAGGTTCCACGCTTAGAAGGGACTTCACATTTCTTCTGCTTAAATATATTCTTCAAACAGCAAATAAATATATGAAGTAAAAATGTTGCAATTTGGGCAAGCTTTGACACTGCCAGGCTGAGTCATGTACCCAGCTTGAACTTTGACGTCTAGGATGTTTTCATCTTTATTTAGGTTCACAACTTGCACAGGGGGCTCTTTTTTTTTTCCCACGTCACACAAAACATGTTGGCAAAAGCTTGATGAGATGCTGCAGCATAAGTGTGGTTATTTTAGGAACTGCCTTGGCTTACTGTGAATCGAACCAAGCTGTCAAGCAGTGTAAGAAAGTTACTTAAAGAGTGTCTCCGTAAATTAAATATTGATGAAAAAGAGCCCTTAATCTCCCTCTGCCTCTGGATAGGCATTCACTTAATTTCAGCTTTATTTACTTAAATGCTCAGTCCTGTTTTGTTATTAGATAGCAGAAACAGAGATGCTTATTATTCTGTCAGAAGTATAATTCTGTCCCGCATGATGTAAATTACTCTCCTTTCCTAGATGAGCTTGGTTCATTTTATAGTCGTAGCTTTAATATCTTTAATTAGTCTACATAGAAACTTTTCCCAGCCTTCATTTTCATATCAGAGCAACAAAAAACACTGTTTTGCTGAATTGAAATGCTGAGAAATTCTACAATGAAGTCTAGCGTTTTTCCTCTTGTTCCTTCCATCTTCAGAATATGCTAGTCAAAGAACCACAGGAAGCATCTGCTCTGATTGTTCATTTTATAGTTGAGAGAATTAAATCCTCCAAATACAAAGAAATGTTATCCAAACTTACACCACTAATCACTAAAAGACTTCAAATGAGACATCCAGATTCCTGGCTCCTGGTGTGTTTTTCTTCAATAAACATGCTCCATGGAAACTCCTAATACTCTTTTGGATTCCTTCCTATTCCCCAAATCAAAAAAATGGAGGATTCCCCTATTTAACACTCCCTGACTATAGGGGCAGGGAGAACATTAGGCAGGGCTAGAAGGGGAGGCCCCCTTGGAGAAGAGAAATAAGACACTTTATTAAGAGCAAAAACAGGTTGCAGCAGCTCCTGTGGTTAATGCTGCCAGCGAGGATGGCAGTCTATGGCCACTGTGGTTGACACTGCCAGTAAAGATGACACCCTGTGGTCACACTTCCTCTCTACATTATACCTTTACAAGACTGCCTTTACAGAAGTTAGAAAGAAGAAAGCTTGACCCCAGACCCTAGTGGAAAGTTCCCAGAGACCCTTCCCCATGTTCCCTAGTAACAAGCCAATTGATCAATCAAGTAGTGACACCCTCAGTTGAGAAAGTCAGGGTGGGCCCCTAGTCAAGACCTATAAAAGCTGTATAATGGGCCTGTGCTGGACAGTGGCTCAGTTTCGGGCACCCCTGCTTCTCTCACTGAGAGAAAGCAGCTTTGTAATTGCTTTTGCTTCATTAAAAGTTACTTTCACTTTGGCACTTTGGTCTCAGACTCTCCTTCAACCTTCTGCATCGGAGTGGGAGTCAGGCCCGGGCTAGGCACCACCTCATTGTCTGGCACTCCCACCGGGGCAGCGGGACCACCCCCAAGACCCCCAGGGCTTGTGTCATGACCATACATGAAACACTCTGCTAAAAGATATCTGGTAAGTGTTGATAAATATCTAATATTGCTATCTTCAGGCGTATTGCCTTTCAGAAGGTGATTGAGGAGCTAAAGGTATACAGCTTTCATCTTTCATCTAAGAGAGCAATTTAGGAGAAGAACATCTAAAAATGAACATGAATGTTCAATATCACTTCTTTAAAATTTTTATTAATCTTAAAATTCATTTTTAATTCATTTTTGAAAACTCATTTCTCAAAAATTTAGTTTAACACTGAGAAAAAAAGTGAAATCTGTTGAAATGATGTAATAGGAATTCTATTCCACAAGATGTTTCCATGATGTGACGACGGCATTCCCAAAGGCCTGGACGTTCCCTTGAGATTGTAAATAGTATGATAGTTAGCTTTATTACCTTTAGTTTTTGTCTTCCTAAGGGGAAGAAAACCTCAATTCTAATTTTCCCTGCACTACTAAATTCTAACCTTATTAATCTTCACAGCCCCAAATCGCTAGATAGTCAAAATCATTGTGTTTGAAATTTTGGAAAACACAAAATATTTGGAGTACTGATGAAGTATAGGATATAGGAAGCACCCTCTCCATTTTATTCATGCAAATCACCACAGATGTTCAAAGGATTCGTAAGTTTGTCAGGGACAGACCTCCATGGAATTTATTTTTTCAGCCCAATGCAATTAAGCCAACATTAGCATCTAATGCAGTACTTGGATACTTTACAAATTATAAGTCACATGAAAGATTTTTATGTAAAGTACAGGGTGAATATTCTTTATCTGAAACACTCGAGACCAGAAGTGTTTCCTATTTCAGATATTTTAAAATGTTGGGATACTTGCATATGTATAATAATGTACCATGGAAGGGAACCAAGTATAAACAAAATCAGTTTCTGTGTCATGTATTATACCCCAGCCTGAAGATAATACTGTAGAAGAGTTTTACTTCATGAATCATCCATCATGTGGGGTCAGGTACAGAATCTTCCACTTTTGGTGTCCTGTCAGTGTTCTAAAATATTTCAGATTTTGAAGAATTTCAGATTTTGAATTCTGGGATGAAGGATCCTTAATCTGTATTTCAAGGTATGGAAAAAATTTTTCTGTATTTCAGGAAAACATATCATGCACATGTCAACATCATGGGCTTCAGAGTTAAACAAACCTGAGTTTCGGTCATTAATGATGGAATTCATGAAAAAGGTGGTTTTGAGAAAGCGACTTTATCTTTTTGATTTTATATCTCCTTCTCTGCCATGAAGGACATAAATTACTTAGTAGAGTGATTGTGAGGAAAATGCAATTCTTGTAATTTGCTTATCCTAATTCCTATATCCTATAAACTATTGAAGAAAGTACGTGGCAGCTACCTTGCTTACATGAAAAGCTGCTTGTACAGATTTGGAAATATTGTGTTTATCAGAGTCATTTTGGTTCTACTCCACAGGCTTTAATGGCCTTTAAATATGTGAGTTTTTGGAATCTAACCCTAATATGTCTTCTCTTTCTTCCCTGATCTTCAGTCTGCATAATTGATCCTAACATCAGCTGAGAAACATTCTGTCACCTCAGACCTTCGTTAAGGCGTTTTTTTGTTTGTTTGTTTGTTTTGTTTTTTGTTTTTGTTTTTTTTTCAGACAGCGATCATTGTCTTTCGGAAAGTTTGGCCATCAGGCTTATTGATCAGATTAATTTTTCCATGTTATCACAAGCCCATAAATGGTAGACAAAGTGATAATTTACAAACTACCTTTAAGAGGAAAGCATAATCACATAGAATAGAAGGAATCAGGTTTACTGGGAGTAATATGCCTTCATTCTAGGCCAGCATCACCCAGCTAGTAGGAGATGGAAATGCTCTCTGGCTGTTCCCACTATAGCTATGGCAATTAGAACATGATCAGCAAACATTAGTGTAAGAAAAACTAAATTCTAAATTTTATTTAGTTTGGATTTTTAATTGAAGTATTAAATGATTTATTTAATTTAGATAACTGTACATGGCTACCTCTGTACTACTGAACATTACAGTCTTCTAATAAAAACATGGTTTCTTACAGACCTAAAAATCTTTTGTTGAAGGGATGTGCTGTCTTCCAGAGATTAGAACTGAAACAACGTTCGATAAGTGATCGAAAGGTAAAATTGGAAATATGATGGTTTACTTTTGTAATTCAGGTATCCTTTTACTTCCTGAAGTTTTCTTTACCTAAAAATAAAATTGTCTATTTTATTTTGCTTTTTACCTTTTTCCTTCCTGTCCAAGAAGCTGCTTTCTACAGTAGTGAAGGAAGTAAGAACCTCTAAATCAGACATTTCAAGTAGCATATGTAAGAATAAAAACACATAATAACCAGGGCCACATGAATTATGTGCTCCATAAGCCAAGTTAAACTGGAAAATTGTCTAAGTGTAAAGGGTCAGCTCTAATAAACTGAACATAATCCTTGTATTCCCTACTGAAGAAAATTAAATTTTAATGATCCTGAGAGCTCACTATTCAAGAATGTCACTGCGAATAACCATATAAATGACAGTTAAACTCCGGAAGTGAGTTAAAAGTTAAACATCCTCCACAATTGCTCCAGAGTGTGCTGGTTGCTTGAGGGAAACTCTTAGGAGCATCGGAATATTGACAGGTTACATCACAATACAAAGAGAAGCCTCAAGACCTGCGAAATTGTTCACTGCTGAATGCATTATTGAGTTGCATACTTACAGAACGTTACACTAAGAAGTATTGCAGATATTTTGGAATTTATGTCCTTATCTCTAGTTGTGCAAGTCTCTAGTCTGCAAGTTTCAGGCAACACCCTTCTCACTCAAAAACACTGTGACGAAGGTTTGTGATACTTGTTCAAAGATAAATTTATGGTGCATTCATTTTTTCTGTGTTGTCTCATGAGAGAACATCTAAGTGAGTAATAATAAAAGAGAGGGAGAGAAAAAGGAAAATAGAGAGAGGGAAAAAGGGAGAGAGAGAACACAACACACGCCTGATAAAATGATTGTCTCTGGGGCTGAACTAAAGTAGAGTTTTCCAGCTTTCCTAGCCTGGACGTTCCAATGGGGTCAGTCTGCTTTCTATGCTTAAGACATAAGAGAAACTTGGATTTTTCAAATTGAGGGTAGGTCCCAGTGAATAAAAACAAAACAAAACGAAATACAATAAAACATGTTCCAGAATTGATTGTTGCTGGTTTTCATTACATGTTTTGGCTAACTTGGATAATGGTTTTCTGGCACTGTGTTTCTATGTATTTAAAAGCAGACCAGATATAAGATGTTATACAATTGCTGTTAAAACTGAGTTTTATGAGGAAAATTTATAGGTGCTTCAAAAAGTGAATGAAGCGTTTATGTCAAGACACTAAAAAAGAGACTGAAAGGGCAAATCAAACAAAATAATTTTATAAATGATGAAAATTATATAAATTTAGAAGGATATAGTGACCTAAATGAAAAGTTTCCTAAAGTTACATATGAACAATAAGTAATTATTATCAATAAAACATGTAAATGTAATTACTGGCAGAAACACATTGCTCCGTCTTGGAACTGATGACTGGATTTCAAAGTTGAGGGCTGATAGGGGAAACTATTTCTAATGTACAAGAAAAAGGGCGCTATGTAGTTCAGTGCAAAAGCCATGGGTTCGATCCCCGAGAGTGAATAGAAAATGTGTACTTCTAGTTCACGTTGAGCACATTCTTCTTGCAGGCGGTGAGTGCGTATTTTGATATGTGGGTGTTTGGGGTGGGGGTCTGCCTGCCAGTTTCCTGGAGGAGTCTGCCTGCTGTGTCATAGGGAAAATGGACAAAACCACACAGCAGTCACACACATGAATCTAAGACTTCTCAGGAGGATCCAGCTGCTTGTATATACAGAGACTCTTGGTTTTCTCCTTTTTTTGTTTGTTTGTTTTTGTTGTGTTTCTTTGTTTTTTTCTGGTCAGAGTAGTTTTTTTTATTTTTTGAATATTTTTATTTCTATTAATACGTATTTGCAGTACGTAATGATCACATCCATTGTGGGGAATTGATACATGCACATAATGCATCTCAATTCTTTTTTCTGCTTCCCTCCACTTCCCCTCCTCTTTTTGTGCCAGCATCAGATTCATTTACTTACCTTGTAAATCCTTATAAAGTTCATTATCGTGCATACCAGATTATCAGCCAGACTAACAGGCCAAAAAAATATTAAACACATAAGATAATTATACTTAAGATACAATTTTAGATACAATGTCCATACTGGATTACAATAACTTATTTCTCTCTCCTTTCTTGCCTTATATTTTAACATTGGACTTTATTTATATACTGAATTTCTCACGTAGGAGACACTATGCTATAGTTAAGCTTGTCTGTCTGATTTATTTATTTAGCATTATGATCTCAAGGTGCATCTATTTTCTTTCAAATGACTCAAGTTTATCCTCCTTTATAGCAGAGTAGTACTCTATTGTGTATAAATATCACATTTTCATTATCCATTCATATGTTGATAAAGATATGGGCTGCTTCCAAGATTTAGCTATTATCACTTGTGCTGAAATACAGGTGTGCACGTATCCCTGCATTATGATGTATTTAACTCTATCAGGAAGATACTTACAAGGGGAATATCTGGGTTAAATAGTATTTCTAATTTTAGTTTTCTGAGGCATCTCCATACTGATTTCCATAATGGTTGTACCAGTTTACACTCCCACCAGCAATAAAATAAATTTTATCAATTATTTAAATCATAAAGGTGGAACAAAATATGATTTATTTTGCCTTCCTGTGTGAAATATATCATGAAGTCTAAAGATTTTTTTCTTTAATAGTTTTTATATTGTATGATAAAGGACAAGCCAAGTAAAACAAAATCTTCCTTTTAATTACTATTCTTGACAATATTTTTATTATGTATTCAACTGAAAACTGTCCATCACAATGCTTGTATAAATTTCTAGAATATGCACAGAACTTCCTTTAATGGTGTTCCTCATGTTCCTCCCTGTCCTCGCTCACCTGTACTCACCAATCCCCAGATGGAGACTCAAGAAGGAGAAAACAAGAAAGGCAGGACTCTTTACTGTCCGTAAGCACGGTGAATCAATTCATTTAATTTTGTGACAAGTGCGCCATCTCTGGCAAATGTTTTTAGATCCACCTCCAGTTAGGCTAGCACCAATTTCTGAGCACATCAGTGAATCACTAACATTCTCAGCCAGAAAATTACTGCTTTCCCGGGTGTGTGTGTGTGTGTGTGTGTGTGTGTGTGTGTGTGTGTGTGTGTATTTTAAAAACTATGAAGTTTATCTTTCATAGCTTCCTCTCTCTAGAGGTTTGAAAAGACTAGATTAAAAATAGAAGAGACTATTCACTAACATTTGTCCAAATATAAGTTTATTTGGGGCTAGTTTTTATTTCTTCGGTGTATACAACTCTTTTTCTGCCTCAGTTGTTTCCCCAATTGTTCTGCAATATAGATGCCTGTTTATAGGATTATAACAAGATGAAACTGTCTTCTGTTTTCTTTAACGCTCATTCTGACATTTAAGAATATGTTCTTTCAATTAAACATAGTCTTTATATCAGGCTCATCATTAAAAATAGCATTTGTCAGTTACTAAAGCGCAGGCGCACAGCATGCACTTTTAACTACAAAATGGGTGTCGTGAGTCAGAACGATCCCAAAGACTTATCAAGCCAGTAAAATGATGGGTAACTACAGCGAGAAGAGAAGACTATTTTCATGTCTTAGATAAGAGAAAGACAATTTGCCTTTTTATTTTATTTACTGAAATAGCTAGACTGTTCTATAAGGTTTCCTTCCTGTATATCTAGTATGTGTGCTGCCAAAGTGAGCACCTTCCTGCATATCTAAAACAATTTCTCAAAACCAAAGATAGAAGACAAATTTATGTTAAAAAAAAAAGAAAAGACTAACACATCACAGTTCTGTTCAGTTTAGTTATTGTCACAATAACTAAACTATTGTTAACTTGGTCTTGTCAGCTGATTGACCTAATCAACTGAAAAGATACTAGTTACTGCAAATCAATTACTGAGTTTAAAACTAGTCCAGAGACATACTGCATTCAAGATCACGGATGGCACCTAAATTTATGGGTAAAATTTCATATTCTAGCTTTAAATTATTCACTGACAGTGAAGAGGGAATTCCAAAGTTCAGCCCTTAATATAACAATGAAATAATTGCAACTGGCTTTTTCCATCACAATTAGGATTACTATACACATTATGTGTCTGTTTAGCTATACCTAGGAGGAAATGACTTAGAATTTGTTAACTGTGTACATGTTTCTCAGTTGTTATATGGTTACAATTTGTACTTGTCTTTCTCAGTAAAGAGGACTGTACAATTTATCTAGACTTAATTATGCAATATTTTCATTGCTTGTTTTAATCTTCCTTAGATGGTAATTTGGAAAATGTACCAAATTAACTTACCTCTCAGAGATAATTATTAAACGTATGCCAAGAGTTCAAAATCATCCCGTTATGGTTATGTGTATTTCTATTTTCTTACTACCATTCGAGCCAATGACAGGAAAAATGTTAAGCAGGACAAACTCATTATTTCAGAACAACTCCACCAAATGTCCAGCATATAATGCAATGACAGACAGACACAGATGGCTTTGAGCAATGTAAAACCATAACTAAAGGTCAGATATTTCTTAAAGATTTTCAAACAAATGATTGGCTTTCTACAAAATTTAGGTAAAAGCTAAATCACGCCTCTAAAGTGTGATATTTGTACTGCTGGTGAATTACCCTATGATATTTATTCAAAGATCAGAATATTTTTCAGTAGAAAAACAAAGTTTTTAGCCAAAAATGATAAAACGTAGTTTTCAGTTCCTTGCATTCTCTAGTTAATATTTTGTGTTTTATCCATATTATTTTTATGCTTATGATATAAAACTTTCTTCACTAATACCTACATATCATTAAAATAGCTTCTATGACGTACAATTGATTTAAAAACCCAGAAGTATTTAATGTACACAATTCAACAAGTTTAAAAATATGCATATACCTATGAAAACATTATGCCATTTAAGGTAATAGACATATCCCTGAATTCCAAGTTTTGTGTCTCCCTTTGTTGTGTGTGTGTGTGTGTGTGTGTGTGTATGTAAGAGCACGTAACATGAGCTCCCCTGTCTTAACAAATTGTTTAGTGCATAAGGCCATATTGCTCACTGTAGGTACTATATTGCAGAATGGTGCTGTAGACCTAGTGGATCTTGAATAAATATAACTTAGTACTACTTCCTCTTCCATCTACTGGTTCATGGTAACTGCCATTGTATTCCGTATCAATGAATTTGACTATTTTAGGGAATTAAGGGGAATCATGAGTATTTGTCCTTTTGCATCTGGCTCATTTAATTTAGTACAGTGTCTTCCAGGTTCATCCATGGTATCACGGATAGCAGGGCTCCTCCTTACTTTTAGGATTGAATATATTTCAGACCATATTTTCTTTACCCACTTATCTGTTGATGAACATTAGGATTGTTTCCATGATTAGGCTACTATGAATAACGCTGCAGTAGACACAGGAGTGAAGGAGGGTCTTTGAGATTCTAGTTTCAAGTCTTTTAAATATATACTGAAAATGGAATTGCTGAATGATATGGTAGCTCTACTTTTTTTTTAAGAAATTGGGTACTCCTTTCTATAGCAGCTGTACTATTTCACCTTCTTACCAAGAGTACAGAAGGGCTACAATTTCTCCATATCTTAACCAACGCTTATCTTTTGGTTTTGATAGTTGATGTCCTAATTGGTATAAGGCAAAAGCTTATTAGGCATTTGATTTGCATTTTCCAGATGATTATCAATTAGCATCATTTCACATATCTGTTGGCTATTTATTCTCCACTCTCTAGAGAAATGTATATTCAAATCCCTTGGACATTTTAGATTAGGTTATTTGGTTTTATGCTATTGAGTTGTAAGAGTTCTCAGTAGAGATCCCAGGTTTAAACCTTCCATATATGTCAACTAACACTAACAAAGAAGCCAAGAATACACAATGGAAAAAGATTGCCTCTCTTCAAGTAATGGTGGAGTAGAAATGAGTATTCGGCTAACATAGAATGAAACTAGTTTCCTATCTTATACTGTGTAGAAAGATAAATTCAAAATAGATTAAAGTATTAAATTTAAGTTCTAAAACTCCTACAAAAAATATAGGGAGAATTTTCGTGACATTGGTCTTACGCAAAGATTTCTTAGATATGACACTGATAGTATAAGCAACAACAACAACAAAAAATTAAGCAAGTGGGGTTACATCATGCTAAAAAGAATTCTATCCAGCATAAAAGACAATAATAGGATGAAAAAGTCCCCTAAAATGGGAGACGATAATTCCAAATCATATATCTTTTAAAAAGCTGCTATCCAAAATGCATAAACTGGTACCTATAAGTTTTCAATGGTGTCTGACTTCTGCTTTTTAAAACAAGTAGGCTCACAAACAGGAAAAGGACCACAGACTCCAGGGAGATAAATGATAAAACAATTAACTTTCTCATTAACAGGTTTCATAAGACGTTAGAGTTAAAAAACAACAGTAATAACAAATCCTTATTGCTGCATCGTTAAATCATGCACGCTGCCCGTCACTTCATGTTACAACTTGCCCTGGATTCACAGAGCATCAGCCCTGCTCCACACTCTGAAAATAAAAATGGCCTTGAGAAAGCAAACTGGATTTCAGATGGTGAAGTGATCAGCATAAAACTTAAAACTCAGGAAAAATAATATTATTTAGATACTCCACTCAGTAGAACTACATAAGAATATCTAAAGTTAAGAAAAATATTTCCAAAATGAAACATTTGTCTCTAACCGATCCCTTAAATGCATCATAGTGAAGTTATCGAGTTTAAAACGTGGATGTGAGGTAGAAGGGAACAAATTTGACCAGATGGTTGCTCAGTAGATAGGCAGATAAGAAAAGGGGATACCTGGAGAACAAAATTTGAAATTCAGCATCACTTTGAACAGCGATCGATAATTTACTCCAGAAAAATCTACACGCCATAGCAGGAATCAAAAGAAATGCAAATCATCACTTATGGTTGTAAGCGGAAAGATAAGAACCAGGTATGCAGGGCAGTCTACAATAAATTTAAGTTCCTTTGGAGGTGAATTCACTTTAAATCACTTTGGACAGTTATTGCTCAAGTTTAAATGTTTGTTAATTGTTTTTTATAGAACAACACTGGGGATGAAAACTAGAGTTCCTACCTTAGACTATCTCACATTCTAAATAGTAACAAACATTTGTATATTTCTTTAAAATTCATTAAGTTTAGTTCTATTTCATCTGTGAGGGCAGATCAGGTAATTAGAAACAATTGCCCTAATGAAGACAATCAGAAAATTTGACTTCTTTTTTTAAATTGCTAAATGAAAGAGACTGGACTTCAAAAATGATGAACAGTATTTTGTAGTTTTAAATTAATAGCAAAATTGAGTGGAAATTAAGTGGAAAAGAGTTTCCATCCACCCATCCCTATACTTGCACCACCTTTCTCACTGTGCGCCCTCCATCCGGGTGATTCATTAGTTAGAGTCGAAGACCTACACTGACATGTCTTTGTCACCCGTGGGCTACAGTATACATTGAATTCACTGTTGGTATTGCACACTTACAGGCTGGGACAAATATATAATGCCTGTACTTATAGCAATACTACACAGAAGAGTTTCACAGCTCTACAAAAATTCTCTATGTTCTGCCTGCTCATCATTCCCTCTACCCAACCTCTGCCACTCACTGATTATTTTATGGTACAGTAACTTTGCCCTTCCAGAACATTGTATTGTTAGAATTAAACAGTATGTACCTTTTTAGATTTACTTCTTTCAATATGCATTTAAGGTTGTTCCATGTCTCTTAATGGCTTGATAGTTCATTTATTTATCACTGAGTAATATTCTATTTCTAGATGTAACACAATTTATTTATATATTTACATATTGAAAGACACCTTGTGTGCTCTTGTTTTGTCAGTTATGAGCGAAACTATTATAAAATGCATACATACATTTTCAAAATACACAATTATATGTATTTATGTACATGTTTATTTTATATATGTAGTATGTATGTACATATATATCTTGTATATAGATATATTTTTGGCAATTGTTTTTCTCAAGTTTTTTCTAGTGAAAACACTCATTACCCCTTCAAGTTGTCAGTTTTACTTTTGAAAGATTTTCAGTCTGATCATCCTCCAGGCACATGGTATTAAATGCCTGCCCTTTCTCTGGTAAAGTTAAGCCATTCTATGTGACTTGCTTTGGTCAGTAAGGTGTGAGGAGATTTGTAATATGCTGATGCTGGCCGGAAACCTTATAAGCCAATACATGTTTTACTCTATTCTGCTTCCTCTAGTACAGTGATAATAGGCAGTATTTTGAAGTGTCCATCACTGTGGGTCCATGAACAATTGCTCTGTACAGAGCACATTTATGCATTTTGGACATATTGTGTGAGTGAAGAAAAATGTAAAGACCAAGAAACTTAGATGTCTTAGTTATTTTTCTTGTTGCTGAGACAAAATACCTGATGCCCGAAGTTAAGGGAGGAAAGGTTTATTTGGATCACAGTCCATAGAGGTTTCAGTCCTTAGTTGCCTGGCTCCAAGGCAGGGGCTCATGGCAGAGGGGCCTTGCAGAGGAGAACCAGTTCATGGCAGGGAGAAGGTAGCAAAGCAGTGAGGTACCAAGCAACAAGCAATGAGCAACCACACTCTTTCTGTCCCTCATATTCCACTCACGCCCAGGGTGGGGCACCCTTAATCCTACCCAGAAGTGTGCCAAACCAATCAGTGGACTTTAGTAATCACACACCCTCGATCCCAACTCACACACTCTATATCCATCCACCTCTGAAAAGTCCCACCTCTGACCTCATGATGCTTTGGGGAAAGATCTAGACACAAGCTATTGCATTAGAGAATTATTAGTTTTTACAAATACACTTATTAAACAAAAAATTCATTACCTAAATATTTTAAATAATTTTTTCTCATGAAACCACACTATCAAAAAAAACAAAAATAGAGAAGAAAACAATTCATATGATCTCACCAATGATAACAACCTGTTATTATTTTGAGTTTTCTGTAAATCTTTGAATGTACATATAATTTTTGTCACTATTTTACTCTTTCTGTCATTATTTAAATATAGGATTTAAGGTTCTCCCTCACTCTCCACCAAGAAATATAAATGTAGAAATGTGTTACATATAAGACTTAATAAAATTAAGGATGAAAAAGTGGGAGCATAAAGTGTATCAAAATAAGACTAAAATGTAAAGAAAACTCACAATGGTTACAATTTTGGAAGTAAGTTTTATGACAGCTAACATGTAATAGATAATCCAACATTTTATATGACTTATTTTTCCTCAAGGAAAAACCAATAATATTACTCAGAATTGACCCTCAGAGTACATACAAAGGTTTGATTCCTTCTCCACTATTCAAAGTGATACTTCTGTTTTACTGGGTTCATGTTTTTATCACCAGGGGAATTTGGTGGTTTATTGGCAAGGAGATACTCCAGCCCACAGGTTAGAGTTCCTTTCGGGAAACATAAGAATAGGGGAAAGAGGTATATAAAGTCTATGGCTAGATCTTACGGAGGCTCCTTTACTGACTTTTAATTTTAAGTGATGTAATCTACCTGCTAAATAATGGTATGATTCAGAATGGTAATGTCAGATGGGGAGGGAGAGTGATGGATTGGGCATGCTCCAGTTTCGTTATGAAGTTGTAGCTCAGAGATATTCACTGAGCATGCCATTTTCTCTGTCTTAGAACACATCTCCATGCAATTTCAAGCATTCATAAAGGGAATCAAATTCCCATCTCATGATGAATATATCATTCTTCGCTCTTTTCTTTGTGTTACCTCCAGAACCCCCTTGTGTGTAGAGTCCTAGTTGTAAACATTTAAGTGTGATGTCGATGTCACCTGCTATTTCAGCTCATTTTCCCTTCTTTCAAGTGGTGTCCCTTGGTTTTCCAAATGTACATCTTTTGACTTACAACTTTGTTTTGTGATTTTGTTCTTATCCTACCCGACATAGCAGCCTTAATTATTCTTCTACCTACCCAGAGTCTGAGCGTGTAGGAATCAGCTCTTGATGCCCTGGGTACAGCTTTGGATTGAAGCTGATTCCTTATAAAACGAGCACAACTATTATAAGTAAAAACAATTCATATTTACCATCGAGATTGCTTTGTTTTTATATAAGAATTTGTATTTCAAATTCAAATTTGGTCCTTAAGATTAACCTAATTACTTGCGACCTATTCATCGTTTCATATTTTTAACCAGAGTTGTTCACTGACACTCTCCCTTTTCTCCATAGAAAGGCACTTGAATTCCCCCTGGTTGATGCAGCCCTGTGACGGGAAAGGTAAAACCACAGGCCACAACATCTGCACTTTCTAGTATCTATGAAACAAGCAATCCCATCAGTGCATTGAACTTCTCCTCTGAATTGTCCAACCATCTGCCTTATTCAAGGCATCGCATGAATAACTCTTGGATTCTGAAGACAAAGTTCATTTGGAAATATCTTCCCCTCTTTATGATTTTTGGCAGTTTCTCTTCAAATATCCTTGCCTTTTTCAGGGAAAGAAAAAATTTGGTCCTTATAATACTCTGGTGACACTAACCTGTGACGGGCCTGTCTTCTGGGCCTCTACGTGTCCAGAATTGCCTATGTGTATACTTTGTCCTATTATCAAACTCTTCTGGTTACAGAATCACCTGAGACTGTGACCATCACAACTCCATCAGAGCTCAGTGAAAACTGTTTTATAGAGAAACGAGTCTTCCTCTTTCAGATTTACCTCAGTGTGTCTGGACTGTGTGCGCTGGGTGTTTTCCATGCAAATATTTCATTCCTAGAACACATATCTAATTTTTTCTCTTTTCCCGCTTATGGGATCTAAACTAGTTCCTGGTAAGCAAACCAGCATTTACATCAGAATTCATTAGTCCCAAATCTTTATTACTCTGCCTTTCATCCTTCAGAACCTTTCCTCAAATTTATCAGTGACAAAATGTTTTAAAATTATCTCTAGTATGAATTTCAAAAGACAGTTTTGGAGCTCCAAAATCAAGGACTTGACACTTTTTCGCTGTCATTCAGTTCAAGCTCAGTTTCTTGAGTCAGATTCTTGGTCTAATATAACTTTTGGCTGGAATGGGAAGATGAGATGGAAATAAAATAGAATTCTATTGAGGAAAAACAAATTGATGAATATAAAAATATTTTATTGTACTCGCTTCATTTAAAATAAAATTGCTCTCTTCTTGCAATTCTCTTATGATTTTATACTTATTGTTTTTGGTGGTTGTAAAAGAGGAATGAAGTAAAACTGTATTTCTGATTCTTTAACCACAAGTCCCACTGGCTTGAAAGTATGCTGGTGTCTCTGCCAATTGGAAATAGTTCTCATCATACTGACAGGACCTTCCAGCTACTGCCCTAGTTCCTTCCTTTATATTACAGACTTCTCTAAGGAATCTTCAACACTTCACTATCCTTATCTTTTCAAACAATATACTTACCCTAAGAGCAAAGTTAAATAACTAAAATATTTGACTATGATGAAATTTTTAAGTCCAAAACTTATCTTTATAATCTTTTGTCACCTATTTGTCATCTACCTTTTTACATTTCATATCACATTTCCTATTGTGGTAAATATCTAGCTGTATATCATGCTTTCATGTATTTATGTCTCTTCTTACCCCCGGGCCTTTACACATTCAATTTTCTTTGCCCGAAATGCTCTTATTCACTCTGTTTGTCTGTGCTAAATATTAACTCAACTGAAAAACTCGGTAATATGTGACGTCTTGAAACTGCACGCCTCTTTACAGACTATGATAATGACTTTTTATATGAATTTATAAATACTCGATTGAGGATTAACTCCCCTACTAGATCACAATTTTTGTCTGTTTAAGACTTCCCTGTTGTATTCTTGTAAATTTGTATGACTATTGGTCACAATGAACATGTGTTGAAAGAAAGTACAGTATAAATCTCTTTAAAGAAGTATTTTGAGAGTGTCTTTCTAATGCATTAAAAAGACTCTTCCGAGGATCCCAGACATTGTTGTTCTTCCTTGTTACAAAACTGCATTTTTTCAGGTGGATTCTTTCTAATGTTTCTAATATAAAAATCATTATGATTTTATTATTCTTTATAGTAATTACAAATTGATAGAAAATGATCATTTAAGATGTATATTCATACGTACTTCTCTCTTCAAAATATTATAAACCTACAGCACAAAAAGAGAAATTACTTAGGTATCCAACCTAATGTGTTAGTTCTCTTCAATTTGGCCCAGTTTGATACCACACCAAGGAAACAGTGGAAAACATCATTTCAGCCCTCCATGGCAAATCTGCACTATTAATTTTATATTAAAATAAGAAGATATTTTTGTAACAGTTTAGCTTTTCACATAAAACTGTAGTTTTCAAAGACCAGTCTCACTAATTTCCAGATATGATTCTCTCATCATTGAAATATTATTGAATATTTAAGTAATTTCCCACTTTCTGTTAATATTAATGATAGTCTAATTCAGTTCGCCTATGTGTGTAATAAGTACATTAGACAACCAGTACTCATGAGAGATGATTTTATTTTATTTTATTTTATTTATTTATTTATTTATTTATTTTGGTGCTGGGAATCAAACTCGAGAAAGGTGATTTTAAAAAAAAAAGGTTGTATAATTTATCCTACACTCCCTCTTAAAATCACACAGTTGTAAATGTTCATGAATTTCCTAATCGCTTTTAAGTAAGAGAAGTTCTATTGCAATTTTAAATTGCTAAATGCATTCCCAATTCAGTAATTAAGCACATTTATCATC
Source organism: Hystrix cristata (assembly GCA_004026905.1). NCBI lineage: Eukaryota > Metazoa > Chordata > Mammalia > Rodentia > Hystricidae > Hystrix > Hystrix cristata. Next base: position 80,888 of record PVJO010001479.1, on the reverse strand, counting down.
AGGTAATAATAGGAATTTTAAGATTCATTCAAAGATCAATCATCTTTCCAGCTCTTTCAAAACTGGTTTGACATAAACACCGAACTTCAGAAATGAAATGTGGTTGGCTTCTCTTGTCTGTATCGCTTCCTTCCTTCTAACTCCAAATTGATGTTTGTTGCTGTCATTTATTTTTTTTTGGTTTCTTCTCTGGATTTGAAACAGAAAAGGAAAGAAGAAGAAACACAAGAGTTCTTCATTTGCTTGTCGTGAGGATAAGCTACTTGAGTACTCTGATGACGGGGCAGAGCTTTATATACCTTTTCCTTAATATCTTTCTAAGTTTACCAGAGGTCACCCCTGGGAACACTCAATTGCATTTCATGTAATTTACCTTTCATCTGACACTTATTTCTTATGTGCCCTAAGAATAAGGCAAACTACCCTTCATCCTCCAAAAGACAAGTTCGAATTACTCATCAAGGAGACATTTGAATAGGAGTCAATGTAATCACTCCTCATTTTTTTTTTTTAATTTCACTTGGCCCATTCATGAGTTAGAGCAAAAACTTAATTATTTCTTACTTGAATAATCTCTAGTACTGCAGACTTATTATTTAGTAACTCCTTTCTTTTCTCTATCATTAAAATTATAAACAACTGCTTCCTTTATCCTCCAGATCTTCCGGGCCACAGTCCAGGGTCTCAAACTATGGTGGAGAAAGAGTACTGTACTCTCCCTGCACCACTATTGACATCCCTCTCACTTAGTTAAGCTAAAAAAGTAGATCTCATCCTCTAATCCTTCCCACAGGGTAAGGCTGGGGAATACAGAAGGGTTCTTTATGAAAAAAAAAATCTTATTTTTTTTTTCTTTCCACTTCCAACTGATTGACACATTTATGCTTTGAATATGTGTAAATGTCTGATTCACCACTTTGACATTTGGACAAGATGGTCTATTTTTTCATCCACTCTAGAATTTAACAACTATTGTGCTCTTTCTTTAGCCAGAAAGAATAACTAAACACTTTTGAAAAAAATTATTTTGGAGGGTAAAACTTTTTCAGTGATTAGCCAAAGTCTGTGGTTATTTTAATGCATTAGTTATATACCAATAGACTGTTCCAGAAGACTGCAGCTTTTGCTGGAAATTCCATTATCCATCTATGTTTCATCTATCAATGTTTCATCCATTTGAAACATTGACCATTACTTTAAAAACTCCTGCCAATTAAACATTTTATTGTTTTAATTTCATGTCTCTGATTACTATCATGACTACATTTTAAAATTTATTTTTATCAGTGATCCTGTTTCACAGAATTTTTATCACATTCTTGTTAAATTTTGTATTAGAATAATACAATTTTTGTATTAAATTCCAAACCTTCTAAAATAAAATTTTAGGGCTTCTAATCTTAAGAATATACCTTTCAGTCCTCCTACGTACATGAAATATTTGTAGCTTGCCCTGTATCCTATCTGAATGTTTATACTAACTGCCCCTTTAGAGATTCGCTGATGTCTCCAGTATCTCCACACCACATTTCTCAGTCAAATTGACATATTAAGTTTTCACAGTGTAAACTCACTATTGAAATGGTCAGTTCCACATTGCTGAAGTGGATAACAGTCAACTTGTTATTCAGAGTTTTTAAAAATGATAACACCATTAGCAGCAAAAACAATGGTGATACAATGGTTATTAGTATTTTTGTATAGAAAATGCTTTATTTTTTGTGTAAGTCCCAGAGTAACAGTGAGATATCACTGTTACTATTCTTTTATACAAATAAGAAACAATTTAACTTCGGAAATTAGCTCATAATCCTAGGGTATATATAGTGAGTTGAGTAATCATTGCCAAGGATTTCACATTTTAGTTCACAGAAAATGTAAACATGCATGAGACTTACATAAGGAAAGGCACTTTCGGGGTGTGATTAAATTAGGGATTCTGAGAAGGAAAGGTGATGTTGAATTTTTGGAATAGGCTGAATAGATCACTGAGGTCCTCAGAAGGATGAGCAGAGAGGGTCAGAGTTCGAGCAGAGGTGAGGGCAGAAGGAGTCAGGGAGGAGAATGAAGGATATTGTGCCTCTGGCTCTGAGGACGAGGAAGAGGCCACGAGCCAGGGAATGTAGGAGCTGAAAGTGCAAGGAACTAGATGCTCTGCTAGCACTTCCAGACAGCCTGGTACTCTGATAATCCCTTTTGTGATTTTTCACTTCCGGATCTATCAGAGAATAAATCTGTGTCATTTTAAACCCTTAACTTTGGTGATTTTTACACCAACAATAGAAAACATACACAGGGTCATGAAGCAGTGAGGCGCCAATTTCCAAATGTTCAGTGTGCGATTCCAAGTCTGTAATACACCCGCCTATCTTCCAAATGCAATAGAATACATGCAAATGGTGTGACCACATTAGTTTTAAATATTTTGCTCCATTTTTAAATCATGTGATAAAAATTTTACCATGATATCTTCTTCTAAAATGTTTTTCCATTTCAGCCAGAATGTTACTTCTTGAAATGCAAAATTTAGTTCTGCGAATTCTGTAATACTAATATTGTAGCTGAAATTTGACCCACCTCTCACCCCTCACGCACACTGCTTATGAACTATTTTATCAGCACTCAGCTCAAAAGCGACTTCTTCCATGGGTACTCCTGATCTTTGCAGTATCTATGACTTCCCATTGTGCTGTGTACAGTGCTTCTTTCACAATCATAGTGGCCATGTGTTATAGTTATTTATGTCGACCTAATAGATTGGGAATTGGCCTGAATCTGTGGATGGTACTTGCCTCTTTTTTAAAACCATGAGTTCCTAGCCTAGGATATGACTCCAGGTAGGCGATCAATAAAAATATGTCCAACCGAACTATTACTGCTCAGAACTGCATCTTTATAAGCCAGCTCTCACCCATTTAATAACTTCTAGTTTTGCCACAAGGCTTTAATAAATACGGTGCAAGCCCCAAAATGCACTTTTGGGTCAAATATATTGAGTTCAATCCTCTTCTCCACAAATATTGCTGAAATGAGCCTGGATTCAATCCCAGTTTCTGTCAAAGAGAACTTTATAGGCAACTCCTGGCTTTGGCTAAGGCCTTTATCCAGAGACTAGAAGGCCATTACAGCTGCAAATGCTTCAAATCATAACAGAAAAAGAGGTTCTATTACTAAATTATGTGAACTTTTTCAAATTCAATACATCAATCATTCTCCTTAAAACTGTAAATTCTCTCTACAGTACAGCGCATTTATGAAGTAAAAATACTTTATATCATGCTAGTTAGCATGAGAAAACTTGTAACTTATTTTAAAATCTTTCTGTCTGAAATTCTTATGTTACTCTATTCCAACTGGAAATGGCTCATCATCAAATAGTATTTTACTTAATTGTTATAGTTCATTCTTTGCTACTTCTCAGCACTATACTAAGCTATTGAAGACACTGGTTTGAGTTTTTTCCACAGAGAATATCATGAAACCCTAGAGCAATCATAATACTTGTTTTATTTCCCTTACCCCTTAACTTATATGTTCCTGATACCACTTAGGTGGTAGTTGAAGAAAGTTTTAAACATATATTTACTGGAATATTCTGAAAGTCTTCTGGTTGCAATACAAAAGTTTTGTGTACATATAAATGAAATACTTATTTATATATGTGTATATATACATACCCAATCAATGTCTATTTCAACTTATAATTTATTAACACATCCGTATTTGAAGACCTCCACAAGGCTAAATGTATCAGCATAGAAATTTTGTAATTTTATAAGATTTCCAACATTCAAATTTTGTGTTTCCTTGCTTCGGGCAAATTTTTAAATCCTTACCATTAGGGATTTTATGATGGTATAAATATCCTATACTTGCACTGTCCCTGGCTGCCAGCAGAATTATTCTCAAAGTCTTTCGCTTTAAGTATGTGTTGTGGATCACTCGTGGAACAACATCTTAGGAAATCAGATTTTCAAAGCCCATTTTTTCCTAAAGTTCACTTTATGAAATATTTCTAACCCTTTGCAACCACAAGATCTCCTGGTTAAAGTGAGGTGTGTTAGCTTGGACATATGGCAATCAGCCACTGGGAACATTCCTGAATTAACTATTTTCAGCACATACAAAAATCATCCTCTTTTGGAAAGATTAAGTTAGAGGGAACATGAGATCAAATATGGTTTTGAACCTTAGGACATTTGTTGTTGATATTGTTACCAATAAATTTTAAAGGGCATGTGCTCACATATTCTAAATATGCTGCTATTACTGTTTCATATAAAATGATCAAAGTAAGGAAAGTGCAATGCTACGGCAGACAAGCTGTTTAAATTCTTAGTAGACTTGGTTTCATCTTCATCATCTGTAAAATAAGGAAATCTACTCTGTCATTGCAGCAAGAATCACAACTGATACTTCACCTACAGTTTATAATACGCAATGAGCATTTCACAGATGGAGCAATCATTGTTCCTTGCTGGTATTTATAAATAGAACAATTAGGCTTATTTTTCTTATTACTAATGAGAATTATAGATATGAGTTAAAACTCCCCATTTAAGACTATGCTTTCATTAATGTCAAAGTTTTAATATTATCAGACATTAATTTTTTAAATTGTGATTTTAGAAGCACATCACAATTGTGAAGAATTATCAGTAGAAATTGTGAATGTAAACTGACAAGCAAAACAAAAAGTAAGAAAAAATATAAGGTATGGTAGCTAGGGAGCATTAGGGAGAGAAATAAAATGTAAAGGGAAATTACAAATACGTCTAATGGATCCACATTTTTTTTCTCATCATCCTAATAAAAAATAGGAATTCAGCTTCATTTTCCCCTTATGGAATTGGTATGTATGTATGTGAATATATCCACAAGTAATTATGCCTATTTTCATTCCTGTGCTGGAGTTCTAATGTGGCATAGAGTGTACTTCAAAGATATCCAGTTCAATTTAAGTTACATTTCTTGGGCTACATTCAAAATTATGTATTGTATGTAAACAATCATTTACAGTGGATAGTGTTATTATTATTATTAAAATACATATAGAGAGGTTGAATCAGGAAAATCACAAGTTTAAGCCCAGCCTGAGCAACTTAGCAAGACCCCATCTCCAAAGGAAAAATAAAATGGGCTGCAGATGTAGCTCAGTGTGAAGGATCTAGATCAAATCTTCAGTACTACAAGAAAGGAAAAAAGCAAAGAAGAGAAAGCTAAAGATATGCATGGTAATTATATGACCCATTTCCTATGCAGTGTAACCAAACCAATGCATGCTACTTAATCTCATGGAAAACAAGTTCTCCTCTGATGTTGAATTGTCAACTCATATAGGACAACTTCATCAAACAAAACCAGGTACAGTCAGAGCTTGGTCCTACGTGCATTTAACCGATCAGAACACAAACAAGCATCATGTACTCATGTGGCCTTTACGCCTTTCTCTCTGTCCATAGCAAGAATTTCTTAAATATAGAGAATGTCTTACTTTTATTTCCTTAGTTCAAGAAATATTCATTGAATTACTTGTTTCAATGAAAGTTTAACTTATGAACCAGAATACTGATTTTGCACATAGAAAACAATTTTCAAAGTACTTCTCTAGTTCCTAGAGTAATTATATTTGCAAACGGTGGCATCTTTTTCGTACTATAAAAATATATGCTGAGCATGCAGTCTAGACCAGGAGATCTGTGTGGTCTTGAAGTATATTTCATTCAGACTGTGGTAGAGCCTGGAAAATTATCTTTGCTTTTTTTATAAAGTATAACTTTATAATGGTTCAAGTGCTAATTCCTCCCAAGTAATATCTTGGTCTCATTTCATAATACTAAAAAGCAATGATTTATTTCTTCACATTTTTATTCTCTCTACAATCTACATAAAATGTCATGTTTCAGAGAGAGTCCACATTTTAAAATGAGTTAAGATTAATTAAATAAAACTCCTGATTTACGACAAAGTTAGAAAATATCTTTTTGGATGATTCACTTCTCTAAGTTACTGATCTAAGTGCTCTTAATATATTCTCGTACTTTAAGAGAGTGACAATTTATGATTAAGAGCACATGCTGCTTGGAGACTTCCGAGACTGTCCTGGTCATCAAACTAGCGATAAGTGAAATGCAAAGTTTCAGGAATTTTTCTATCTTCTAGGTTTGGAAAATAAATTGTTATGAAATGTCTCTCTCTCCATGTATATCTGTCTGTCTCTCTTGTTTTCTTAGAAATTGGACAATGAAACAATTACTTTTATGCATTTAAAATTACAAAATTGAATGAATTCACTTATTATTTTGGATTCAGGTAAGACTAGCATAGTTGGAAACCTACTGAGTTAGCTTTGGTATTCCTGTCAGACCTTGGTCTTGTGCCTTCCAGCACTTCTTAAAACATCTGTAACTAGTGAATTGGGACAAAATACTGAAATGCAGCATTCAAATGTATCTGAGCACGTTTGGGGTCTCCTAATGGAAAACTGAAATAAATATATTTCATATTTAGTGAACTCCCTTTCAACTGGTGGAATATTATAATTTAGGTCATATATAAAAGAAATTAAATACTTTCTTAGTAAATGGTGGGAAGAAAAGACATACAAGTATAAACATATTTTGCAAAGAAGTTAAAGCCAAATGTTTAATGTGTATACAACCAAAAATATTTACCTGCCAAAATTAACATAATACTTAGCCATTTCAAAAATTCAATCTGACCAAAAAAAATTCAGTTTTCCAACCATGCGGTAGCAACGATCAACTGCTCAATCTTTTATTTGATTGGCTTATCTAGTAACATCTCCGAATAGTAGCAATATTTGTGTCTTTTTATTACAGCAGTCATTACACACACACTATTCCTCATCACTGTGCTTTCATTTGTGAGACTCACAATGCAGCAGGGAACGAGGAGATGGTAACGCAGTTTACTTCTGAAATCAACTGACTGTAGTTTCTAATTTTTTTTTTCTTCATGCTTATTGGGTTTTAATAATATGTGGATGAGATTATTTAATGAGAAAATTACTTGAAAATAAAATTACCCTCACAGCTAGTCTTAGATTGTGTTTTCATGTATGAGCGAATCAAGCAGTTTTGTCCCTGGAATGAAGTCCCATCCACCTCTTTTCTAGAAACACGTCATCAGCAGGAATAGTGTGGACTTCTACAGCAACCTGTAGTTGTTGATTCAGATTTCCGAGCCTGGTGCTTAACTCACACCCTCACTCCCAAATTAAAGCTGCACATCAAACTACCTGGAGTCTGTGTGTGGTGTCAGTGCTTAGATATCTTGTATTCAAAGGCTCTCTGACTGACAGAGACTTTCCATGTCTTTTTATGAAGGAAAAAACACCTTAACGGCACTACATTGCAATTGATTTGGTGAGATGAATGCCATTTACACTTCAGTTTGCACCTTTTTGAAAATGCTCGTAAGGGAATAAATCTACACTTTCCAGAATGATTGTGCATAAGGAAGTCTGAGGCTGCTAAAAGGAGGTGTTAGACACGTGTGGGAATGTATTAGTTACAATCACACCTAAGTCTCAATGACTTCCAAAGCGACAGAGTCAGTGTGTACAGGGGAGTTGAAAGAGTTGGCAGAGATTAATTATACTTGACTTTCCTTTTCTTAGTTATAAATGATAAAACTTCATAACTTATTGAGATGAGACATTAACCAATAAAGTTTTGTGCAAATAAGTAAGTGAGATATCATGCAATTATTTATTAAGGCCATTTAATGTGCTCCTTGCATGAAGGAGCATATAAATTACAATGTCTTAAAACTAAAGTATGAATACTTTTATAAGTAAACAGATTAGCTAGGTTTTTAAAGCTTTTGGAAAGAGTCTTCAACCTTTGCCATAACCACACGGCTGTGCCATTTGCTTTCCTATGGTGATTTGCAGTGAGGTCCTCAAAGAAAAATAAGAAAAAAAAAAAAAGAAAGATTGAACAACTTGAAAGACTATGTGATACTCAAAGCTTTATATATGTAGAAGGATGAAACATAGCAATTCAAAGGGTGGAACCCAGATCAGGCATGTGTGGAAGCAGCCCTAAAGACAAGCAGAAAGCCAACCAACCCCCCATGCCATTAGGAGGAAAAAAGAGGCAAGTTTGGAACAGGCCTGGCCATATTCCAGGAAGGGCTAGTTTGAACGAGAAAAAAAAAAAAAATAGTGGGCTCAGAGACAAATAGATTTAGGTTCAAGTACTAGGTCTGCCATTAATTATTTGTGTAAACATAAAGTATCTTCAGAGTTGTCACCCAAAAGGGACCTCTTGATAGAGGATGGGTTGTGATAGCAAATTATATACCAAGGAAAATTACAATGAAATTCAGAATTCTGGTGTCAGGAAGTGATTTAAACATAGTCTTGCTCTATGGAGAACATGAGATTATCTTGGAAAGAAAACTGTATATATGTGCCCCAACTATTTTTTTTTTATGAAGTTATCATGTCATTCCACCTGTGTAGCTTCCTTTGAATTCAGGAGCGGATCCAAACGGAGGAAACATTCTGCTGTGGTGAGAAGGAAGTAATTCAGTCCTGCATGAATAAACTCCAGCAGTCTTTTGAAGAGACTCAAAAAGAAACTTCCAAAACACCTATTAAATGCCTCAGGGACAAGAGAAAAAGAGACTGCCAACTTTTAAAAGTTGCTAAGGAGTTTCCAGTTTTACAGGAAATTTAAATGTTAACAAATAAGGCATCTTCATTTAGTGTTGAAAAAGTGAAGAAATTTTCTCAGAAAGAGTTTGAATAGCTCAAACATAATTATATTTTGGTGATCCAGTTTTAAATGGATTAGAAACACGCAGATTAAGTTTCTCTAGAAAGAAGTTATTTAAGGGAGAAAAAAGGGGAAATTTGCTGGGTGAAGGATAGTTTGGCACTGGAACGCCATGTGTCTGAAAACAACATTCAGATACTTGATGAGCACAAATGGCAGCCAAATTCTCAGAAAACATGAGTAGATGATGGTTACTCACATGTAAACTAACTCTCCTGGTGGATTTACAATCACTAGACTATTGACTAGAGGACATGTAAGGGAAGGAAGTGGTCAGAAGAAATTTTTCTTTCCTTCATACTCAATTCCATATGGATTTCACCCACTTCTTACAAAATAATAATAGTGTGTGCATGTGTGTGTGTGTGTGTGTGTGTGTGTGTAGGTCTGTCTGTGTAAATCCCTTACTTTGAGTCTTTACCATGGTAGATGCTTATTTCAGTATGCTTGTATAGTACTCTGTATGTATATGTTAACTTCAACTTTTCTTATTTTGCAATATACCTTATATAGAAATAAAAAATAATCTCTAGTTCTCCACGAGTTCATAAAACATTTAATAAGTTTTTGTGAAACATGCAAATGGGGGCATATACAGAACTGAACAGTAACAATATACAAAGGAAAACATCAACATTTCTTTGAATTTTGTGCAGAATTTACCATTTCCAAATCCAATCCCTCCACTTATATTTGTTTGTTCTATTAACTGACTTGTTACCAATAATCTTAAGTGTGTTGTACTCTCTCTTCAGGGTAATTTTTTTAGTTAGTTTATGTCTCTTGCAATATGTGGCATCTGCCAACCAGCTCTCTGTACTTACGTGCCTGCCTCAGAGAGTCCTGTGGGCTCAGTATCTCTGGAAATCATTAGTTCTTCCTAGAATGTGACATGCATTTTTTTGTTATTACTGACCTGAACTCATACAGGAGTCAGCTATGGTGTCCACACCCTCTCTGAAGCACTGCCTGACCTCCCCAGGCATAATGGAGAAACTAGTTTCTCTTGGTTTTCAGCCCGTGCCCCACTAGTCCTTGATGAATGAGAAAAGATCCTATATTCATCTTACTATGCCACAATTGTTCCCCACTCTTCTTAAATAAAGTTGTTTTTAATGAGCAGGGCCCATTTTTCCCAAATTCTTTGGAATCTGGATGGAGTGAGGTCAGGTAGTCTTTGCACTTCCGGAGCAAAACAATAATCAATTTAAACTTTTCTAGCCCTTTCTGCTCTATCTCATAGTGAGAAGTAGAGTGCTTTGAGCACAGTGCTTTGAGGCACTAGAGTGTAGTGTAGCCTCAAGGGGTAAGACACGTGGACCACCAGTCATAGAAAAGCTGTTTCCAACCAGAAATATCCACATTACATGACTCAAAATTAAACTTTTCTTTTCTCAAGACACTGAAATGTTTGAATCTATTTGGCACGGGGGCCATCATTACCCTATCTAGCATATACAGGGACAGTATGTAACTCAATAAATACTGAAAGAATAATTGAATACTTGGACAAGTTAATAAGTAACTGTGCCCAGCTCTCCAAGAGTTTTCTTCTCCTGAGTTTAAGAAATATCAGGTGGAGACTTTATGTTGAGCTTTTGATCTCAAACACAAATGGCACTGATGAGGAAGGTAGATCTCTCATCATATTCTGCCAATTAAAAACTTTTAAGCCTTCTGAGAGTTTCGCATTTTCCTCATGTTCCCCTACCTAGCATTAGCACCGCGGCATATTATTGCTGCCACTTCTCCTGCAAGGAGATCTCCAGTGAGCGCTTCCCATGTGCCGTGCACCATCACAGGCATTGCCTGTGTACTCACTTATTTAATCTCACAACAACTCTGTGACGAATCCAGCAGATAATGAAATTGAAGCATCAAAAGGTTAAGTAACTCCAGCAATCAGGTTCCAGAGATTATATTGCTTACTAAGTCTTAGTTAAATTGAATTTGCACTACAATGTAGGAAGGGCTGGGACTGTCGCAGGCTGTGGCATTAAAAGGCCAGAGACAAAGAAGACAAATGTACTGGGTGACACTGTCTTGTCTAGGGTGTGAACTGGAGTCAGAGAGTTAAAATCCAGTTTTATTAAATAATGTAGCAGATGTTTATAAGAGAATAACAAAGAGATATTGAAATATATTAACTCTGTTTTTAAGTATGTGTTTAAGCATGTAGAACTCAGAGATTCTATTTATTTAAAAGGTTTGCTGATGATGTAGGTATCACTGTGCCCTCCAGAATACCTGGAAACGGAAGCATGCTGTGGCAACATGGACTTCAGTAGCGGGTGCCTTTAAATGTTAGCAATTAAGGTTATAAGTAAATAAATAACATCAGGAATGGGGGTTGCCTGTTTTCTGAATATCAAACACTTTTGTTGCTTTGTTTCAAATTAAGCAAGAGCTCTTAGTTAGGAAACATAGTTCTCAAAAGTTCTAACCATGTACAAATACGACTCAGGTGGTTTCCTCTCCAGGGGCTCAAAATCAAGTAAAGGAAAGAGGAGCGAGGCCAGCAGGTCTTGCGGTTTCCATTGTTCCATTTGGCCACAGTCTCAGGCTTTGGCTTGTTCTGTACACTTATGGAAAAGCAAACCTCAAAGGTTTGGCTAGAACTTTACAAGTTGTTTGTGAAGTTCCCAAAGACAGAAAAATAAACCACAGAGCTTTGGGTGAAACATGCTGCACTGTGTTTTTAATAGAAATTCTCATAATAACAATCCTCCTGCAAGTGTAAAGTTCCCACTCTCGAGATTCTTGCTCACAGTTGGTAATACCTAGCTCATTTCTTCCCTCTGAATAAAGCTCTTAACAACAGTGGAATAAAAAGTAAAACATGAAACAAGCATAGCAGGGTCGCAAATGTCACTGACATAGCTTGCAAGTAAAGAGATAAGGACCTTCGTCCTAATTTTGCCACTGTGCATGCACAGTATGATAAAAAAACAAAATCTGATCAATGTTGAAATTTTAAAAATTATTACAGTAAAAGACACATTGACATTAATCTCCCGCAAAATACTCTCCCTGGCTTTAAACACACATCCCATTGTTCTGGTCACTTTCAGAAGCATTTCTAGAAACCTTCTTTTGTATAAGCGTCCTTAGTTGCACGCTCTTGGCTGTCTCAACCTGAGTTGATTTAAAACATCGACCTGGCATGATAATTTTGACTTTGTGGAAGAGCCAGGAGTTGCTTGTTGCCAGATCTGATGAATAAGACCCGGGGCACGCTGTCATGTTTTTAAGATCCTGCCTTTCTGTTAGAAGGCGCCCGGCAGCAGCATTCGCTGTATTTTTCATCACACCTCATAAAGACACTCACGAAAGGAAATTTCCAGAACTGCTTCAGACAGTGGAAAGAATGATGGGATAAGTGTGTTCAAAATGGGGAGGAGTATTTTGAGAGGGATTATTGGCAATGTGTCTCTTACTGTAATAGTTTCTTGTTTAACTTAAATATTCACTCTATATTTTGATCACTTTTGTATATTCACACCTTAGTAGGCCACAAAATATTGACTTAAGGTGTAGGCGTTTTTATTTATTTAAGATGATCAATGTTAATTATGATCTCCCATTGTAATATTCTATTTTCAACCTCTATCTTTTGTATGGTTTTATCATTTCTTCTATCCTGATAGTCTGGTTTCTATCTCTGATGTAGCAATTCACCATAATTTGTATACAACATGTCTTCAAGTATGTATTGCTTCAGTCAAAGGCTACTCAAGAAAACAGAAGCCACTGCAGTGTTTGTTTCAGAGAGAATTTTACATAAGGAAATGCTTAATTAGTTCTAAGGCAAACAGCAGGTGCTGCAGCAAACACAGCTACAGAACAGCAGGAAACCTTCACATTATTCAGTAAATTCCTCGGAGCATCATACCAAACACAACTCACAATATCTCCAAAATCCAAAGTAATCTTTCAGTCTAGAGAGGGACATATCTCAACATGTCCCAGGCTGCCAGGCCCATGAAGATAAAGCCTAAATGAAAGGAATCTAAAGCTTCATTGTGTTTTTTTTTTTTTCTGATCTCTGATCCCTATAGTTTATTAAGGAATTCAGGGTGCTTGCTTCTTACAAGCAGTCAGGAGCAAATTAAATATCATCAGTGTAACTGACCTGCATGATGTTTTGCAAATGGGATCGATAAACTTAGAATACCTTTTTGTGATAGAGAGCAAAGAAGATAACACAACCTTGGGCTTGTTTTCTTTTTTCTTTTTCTTTTCTTTTTTTTTTTTCTTTTTTTCTTTTGAGACAGTGTCTCACTATGTAGTTCATGCTGACCTCAAACTCACAGCCATCTTCCTGCCTCAGCCTCCCAAGTCGTTGTTTTTTTGTCTTTTGTTTTTCATTTTTATGAGTACTCTCCATCGCAATCAGAAACAACTGCATTCCTTTCTCACCAGTGTTGTTACCATGATGAGTACATGTAGCCATTACTCGACCTTCTAAATAATTTCTTTCAACAGGTTTTTTACCCAAACGAGAGTGTTCATTATGTTTCTGCCTGTCACAGTTCACTGTTATTTTAGTTTCCATATGAGGGAGGTTATCCAGGGTAACCTGGGTAAGCTTATGAGCCCCCCAATCTCATTATCCCATTTTAGGATTTTTCCTGGGATTACTTTGCATATCAGACACTACGTCAGCCATATTCTGATTACAAAAGAGAAAATGTTTTACTACTTCAGGTATAAAGTTCAACACACAGAATTAGTTAAAAGGGTGGTAAAAAAAATTGAGAAAACATACAAGATAGTGAAGCAAGCTAATAGATTGGCAGTAGAAGAACCACTAGGCAAGGAAAGAAGAGACCACTACAACCCTCTGAGTCAGAATGCCTCTAAGAGGAAAGATTCCTGGAATCCAGACATTGAGAAATTTGGCAGATTCCAGAGCCATGTCAGGGACTTTGTAGGATTAGGACCACAAAGATAGAATCTGTTTAGGGAAGAGCTTTGATCATACAGAAGTCATGATAACTGCTAAATAATGATCACACAAAAGCAGACTGGAAGATACCGAGAAGGAGAATAGTAAAGTTTATATTGGCATAATTCATAATACCTAAATCCTGGAAGCATCCTATATGTCCATCAACAGGCACATGAATAAAGAAAATGTGGTATCTATACATAATGGAGTACTACTCGTTTATACAGAACTATAAATTTGAGACATTTGTGAGAAAACATGATGTTAAGTAAAATAAATCAGACACACAAGCTTATATACTGCATGGTTTCTCTCATTTGAGTAATGGAAAGTACAAAAAAAGAGCAAATTTTTTTTTAAAAGTAATAATAAAAAAAACAAACATAGAGCTAGACCTTTGTAAAAGGGTTCAAGAGACCTAAAAGTGAGCAAGGAGAGGGTGCATAAAAAGTTTTAAAATGCATCCTGTGCATTCTCCAAATATTTACAATGAATGTAAACAAAGGTCACTGACCTGAACTAAAAAAAGTAATAATGGTGAAAATAGGGAAGGTGATCCAGAGATGGAGGGAGGGAGATGGGTGGAGCGGGGAAGGGGAATAAAGAGAATCAGGCTAGGTTAAGTAGGTATACCCGTTCCCTAAAATGAATTATACTTCATGTACTGCAAACACGAACTAATACAATGAAATTTTTTAAAAAGCAGACAGGAGGAGAGGAGAAGGAAGTTGTAAAATGGAGAGGAGAGGGAGCAAAAGGAGGAGACTGTCCTTTCTTTTCTTTGCCAACTCCAACCGGAGCATCTATGAGGCACACTTACCCAGAGGCAGCTGAGAACGTAGCTGTGGGAATGATATCTACAGGGAGCAGAAGGGAAAAGACTGAGAGCAAACAGTGAACACGATTAACTTGGAAATGTGTAGTTTACATTAATGTTAATGTGCTGTAGATTTTATTTTCTAATTCCATTGCTCTCGATTTTAATGACTCTCCCCATGAAACACCTAATATTGTCTTCAAATCCCTGATATCACAATCAAAGGTGCAAGTCAGGTCCTTAAAGAGTTGTTCATATGAACCCTTTGACAGTTGCTTTATGAAGGTGAAATGTTTAAGTGTTGGACTATAAAAATAGTAATCTCTCGAAGTATTACACATTTCTCCAGATTGACTGCTCCAGTTTGTACTGAACCAAAACTGAATATTTTGATACATTCTTGCTAATACATAGAAGTGATCGAGTTGAATTTTTTGCTTATCTGAATTTAGAGTATGCATTCATTATGCTTTTAATTAAGCAATTCTGTCAGAATTTCTCCAAGTATCAGTTAACAAACCATTTTTCTTTCTGTATGTTATTTAGTAATATACCTTTAATAATTTTTCTAATACAATCCCTGTCTTTGTGTTATTACCTTGCAATCCTCCTATTATTCTAGATAATAATATCTACTGGACTTAATTTGTGTAAAATTGTGTATAGTGACATTTAAAGTTTCTATTTGTTGATATTTATTATAACAAGTATTTTGATGTAACAAATTATAATTATATTCTGGTTCGTGTTCCTATATCTTGACAAATTTCTTTAATACAAATGCACAAAATTATTTTGTGTAATCTTTTTAAAATTCTATAATAAATTAAGCTATCATTATTCATCTTCACTTAATTTAAGAAATGAACTTGCTTTTGCTACTCTTAGTAAATCAATATTGTCCCATGCAATGTGTAAATTTTTACTCCTAAATAAGAGGTATTTTCACCTCAATTTTCTCTATGGTTCAGCACTCTGACTCTGTATTCTTTACTTTGGTCCATGGGAATATTTGTCTATGACCAGGACAGAATTACATTGTTTTAATATGATAAATATATTTTATAAACATCTGACAACATGGATAATCACTCCTCTGTCTTTTGCTTACTTTCATTTCTGGAAATTGTCAGCTATTCATAAATCTTTCCTTTCGTACTTAAATTTTCTAATGTGTTTTTAGAAATTATTCTTAAAATCTAGCAGGAGTACTGATGAGTATATATGTTCTATAATCTTCTATCATTTCATTTTTACCCCAACTGTTCACTATCATGGTTGTCTTGAGTTTCAGACATCTGCTGTGATATAATTCAGAAAATATAGCTCTTCATACAAATATGTTTTTGATTGATTAATTTTTGTTAGCATTCTATGCAGATTCTGCCCTGTTCCCAGGCAGGAGATGACTCAGATTCCACATCCGTCCATCCCATCTCCAGATGTGCAGCAGGGCATCCTTGTTGCCTGCTTCCTCCCACTGCCACGCTCTGGTTTCGGCCTGCCTGCTGCATTAGCAAACTTTGGAGCTGTGAGATGGTCCCTTCAGGGGTGCAGCAGTCCTGAGAAGCCAGGTCGGCAGAGGGGAGGTGCTCATCCCTGGGATGCGCAACAGGATGAGCATGCTCAGTTCTCTTCCTTGACGATTAAAGGGCTAACAAACAGCAGTGGAGTGTTTACTATGTGCCAGGCACTGTGCTCACTGCTTGATATTTACCGGTTTCTTCAGCCTTGTAAAAACCCCAGTGAAAGAACTGCTATCAACACTCACATTTTATACATGAGGTCGCCAAGGAAGAGGAAGGTCGGATAAATTGCTTAGCGTCTGTGAGGCCCAGGAAAGCTCATCTTAGTTATCCATTGACTTGGACCTTGGCGCTAGTCTATTTCCCAGCCCATGTGCCATCTCCTCCAGGTTGCCTGCTGCTCAGAGGGAGCAGATGTTCCCCAGTGTCAGTGAGCTGAGACTCCAGGACTGCTCAATGCTACCCACCTATGTAGCTGACGTAGAGACCCAGGACTGGGCCAGCATGCCTCAAGTTCTTATACTTGTTCTGCCGGAGGCTTCTTCACTGGCACACAGCTTAAAATTCTGAGATTCTCTAGGATCCATATCAGGGCCATGAGACTGAAAAATTTGGACACAGCTCGCAGCTTCTCTGACTAGACGCAGAATTCCAGAATGAGAGGGAGAGAGGGAAGGAGGGTGAGGAAAAAAGAGAGAAAGACAGAGAGGGGGGACAGAGACAGAGAGACAGAGAGACAGAAAGACAGAGAGACAGAGGTGGGTATTTTATTTTGCTTCTGGAACCCCCTGCCCTGGCAGTACCATTAACTCATTCATGATGAAATTTATTTTTCAGGACAAATTTGTAGATCACATCAGACCACTCTTTATAGGCTGTCAAGGATTCACTGGAAATAAGAAACAGAAGAGGAAGACTATTTCTTAAAGTCCATGTCCTTGCTATTACTCTGGAGGTTGAAAGGACCGCTCCTTTGGGACACGCACAATGGGAAGTCTCTCCACTCGGGGACAACCCTGGTGCTTGTGGCTGAAGCTTTGTCAAAAGCATTCATGGGATTGCTGGTGGCAGAAGGAACTGAAATTGAGGTCTTGAACACAGGAACAGCCGGTGTAACTGTGTTCCAGTTGTTGCTGTGGGACGATAGAGGTTCAGTGCGGTCCATCGCTTTGGATTCTCCTAGAACCCTAGAAGCTTAGAACCTGGAATTTTATGTGAAATCTCCCAATAAATGTAGTAACTAATTCAAGTATTTTAATCTACCACAAATGGCCCAACAAAAATTGCTATCATCATCTTAACTGAGGCCTAATAAACATGTATTATAATCCAATGTTTTGTCTAATGAGTGTTTGCATATGAGTATTATTCTGATAAATGATTTCCTGGATCGCTAAATACATATTTTTGACTCAACAACTTCTTGTATAAACATCGCAGCAGTGCTTCTTATACAATTGTAGAAACTCGCTAAAAGACTGATCTCATTCACACTATCATTTGTTTGGAAAATAAGGTTATAGGGTAAGAGATAAAAGGAGAGCTTACCATAAAATCTCTTCTCCACTGTCAAACATATGTTTACTTTGAAACTGTTAAGAAGTGCTATACATTAATACCCGGTGACTAATACAAATAAAATAAGGTATAAGCTCCTAATAATGAAAGAAAATACTAGAATTGTAAATTGAAGGGATTAGGGAGAGAAGCAGGAAGATGCTACATATATTCCCAACACTTTTATCGTGGTGAGGAAGATGAAACAAAATGATGAAAGGACGCCCCGTCTCCCAGAAGAGCATGCTCTCCTCCAACAGCTCATCTGTCAGGCTCGTGCCCAAACAGAGGCAGATCTCTGCCCTTGCTTCAGTAGGGCTTTCAATGAAGATAATGCCAGCATAACATGTGTGTCTTCAATGGCAAAATAAAAATATGTTGGTCTCAAGAATTCTTTATGGAATTATTGACTCAGGAAGCACAAAATTCAGAAAAATGATGCTTTTGAGTGTATTTGTTATGTACCTATCCAACAGCACTCTTCTCATGTGCTGCACCGAATCTTCAGCAATGCTGTAAAAAACACAAACACAGTGATTGGTCTGATTTGATCAATCCCAATAGTCACTTTGCTTAATGCTCACAGTGTCTATTAGGAAGGCTGAACTTTTGACCTGCTTCTGAGCTGTTTGCGTCTCTGTCTGTGTGTATGAATGTGTGTTATTTATAGATTCCCAAACTGCTTTTTAGTAGTTATTTTTAGATTTATATTTAATTCTTATTCTCTAGAAAGAAATAAGAGTACAGAATGGTTACACTGTTCAGTTCTTGGGTGGAGTTTTAAGAACAATTAATTTTGCACATTTCTTGACGGCCTCGAATGCTTCAGACAGACCTAACACGTAATCTCTTCCAAGGTGATGAGTTTCTGCTAGGCTGCTGGCCCTTGGAAGGTAGAGGGACAACAAATCTGCTACCATGAAAGTGAATCTGCTGCATTGTATTTTAGAAAGTCACAATGAAAAATAACAAGCAAAGAGATCATTATCAAATAGTATAGATTTCTGGTTTTGAAAAGAATTTATAGGATGTTAAATAAATGAATTCACTAAAGAAATGAGTGTGGATGTATGTTCATACTCATGTGAGAGGCAAAAATATTAATATGTTTTGGAATTCTGGCCAAGGAACCATATTTAAAATGCACTTTATATATATATATATATATATATATATATATATATATATATATATATATATATAAAATTTTTTACAAAATCTAGCTTACATCATTTCATCCCTCTTGTATACATTTTAGCACATATGAATGCAATCAGTGCATGTTTTCTTCTCATCACCAAGTGTTGAACATCTTAACAAAATCAAATTAAGTCATTTTGTTATGTAATATTTATGTACTTATTCCAGTTTTATTAAATATTAAGTCGTTTTAAGTGTACCATAATAAAAAGCTATAATAAAAGTCATGAAAATTTTAATATTTGTGAAGGTACCTAATATGTATATGAAATAGATTTCTTGGAATACATCCATGCGTGGTATACTTCCTGTATATTATTTTTTCTTTGTCGTTATTCAAATGTTATTACGCATACCCTGAAAATGTCACCGATCTGATAAATATGGATCAATGAACAATCAAAAAAATGACCTTTGAATAAAACAAGTGAAAGAATTGAGGAAGACCTATATTTTTCCTGTTGATTTTTATATGCCAGGTGCTCTTCTGGGGAGATATAGATAGCTAGAAATAGATACTTAAATTATAATAATCTCATAAATTATTGTCATTATCTTTAGTCACAGTAAAAAAAAGTATTAAGAGATATTTTTTCTTAAATGTCAAAAATCATATGTATTACTCGACTTGAGGAATTCAAATCCAGAGTCACCATCCTGCCTTCTTTTTCTGTCTATGATAAACTTGTATCAGACAGACTCTTCTGCCAAAAAAATACTCACACTGTCTAAGATTAAAGCAAACAAGAAAAGAGCAGTTTAGAGGAATTATGGCCCCAACAAGAAAGCTACATTTGCAGGGCAAAGATTTTAAAGACAAAGGAAATATAATGACAAAAGTTTTAATAGTTATTAGTGATTTTTTTTTTCATTTTGGCCATATGTAAGTTCTCAAGACAAGACACACAGGTTAGACAGCAAATAACATCACAGAATTTTTTTGGCTCGTTTGCTGGGATGGGATAGGGAAGATGTCAGGAGTTATGACTGCCACGGTTACTAAGTACCACCCTTACTTGAGGAGCCAAGCTCAGCAAGAAGAGAGTCACAGAGATATCATGTGCCGTTTGATGTAGCTTTCTCCCCCAGTCTTTGCCAATTTTTAATCTTTGTATGAAGAGGTAAAAGTTAAGAAACTTAGAGGAAGATTATTGGTGAAGACTACAAAACTCAATGGAGCTTTTAACAATTTCAAAGTTTTAGAGTGTCAAGAACTGTACTTTTCCTTTCTACCAAATAAATAAATAAATAAATAAATAAATAAATAAATAAATAAATAAAAAGAAAGAAAAAAGAATGGCGGGGGGAGACCTGAAAAGATGCAGAGCTGAGAGTGTCAGTGAACACTGCAAATCTGCTCAGTTTCAGGAGACCCAAGGAGGAGACCAACACTGACAAATCCTGAAATGAACTGAGAAAAGCTCAACCTGTGTTGGGTCCAAATGCCACCTGCCTAAGGGATGAATATTGTTACAGTGCATATTAGATGCCTGGAAAATATTGTGGGCTCCTGGATGGAGTGTAGGGAGGTGACCTGTGTGATACTCATCACTGGATTAGTCCCTGACATGTTTATAGCTGGCGTGATGCTGGGAGGTGAAGCATGTGGGCAGCAGGGTGACCGATTGGCATGGCCTGGAAGCTTGTATATATCCCCCCTTCTCCCTTGGCGCCTCTGTGCTTCTCCTTCCCGTGTCAGGACTACTCATCCTCCGGCACGCCCCTCTGCCAGGCCACCCTGCCTGGGAGTCAGCCAGCTGTGGACTGAAACCTCTACAAATTGTGACGTCAAATAAACCCCTCCTCCTTTAACTTGTGAGTATCAGATATTTTGTCCCCGCAACAAATATTAAACTTTCTCCGAACAAAAGTGACATCATCCAGAGTCTCTACATTGTTCACACTGACTGCATTTTAAAAACCATCAGTCTTTGCTGGGAACAGAGATAGATTATCAAAACCCGAGAAAGACATACAGAAAACAAAAACAATAAAAATAAACCACCGGTGTGTGAGATGTATGAGTTAACAGAAAAAAAAATTTCCCACAAATTTGACTAAAATGTTCAAAAATATGACAAAAATAGATGAAATGTAGGAGAATTTACACAGACTTCACATATAAAAAATGAAACAGATGAGAATTTTTAAACCAAAAAGTTAAATTTTTGAAATTAATAACAATACAAATTTTGAACAGAGGAAAGAACAAAGCAGAGACTATCACTTAGTAGAAAGGTAAGCACCACCTATTTGTCTTTAAAGGTTGTTCTACTTGGTCTTACTTTTATTGTGAAAAAAAACTTGGGGAATTTTGGTCCCCTCTGTGTGTTAGCATAAATGTTACCTTTTCACTGGGACTTTCTCTGATCATCCTATTTAGCAGGTCTCCTCTTTACTTACGTATGCATTACAGTTGCCTTCTGTTATGGTTTAGACCTAGATGACCCCCAAAGCCTCATGCCCTCAGAGGTGGGGCTTTTGGCAGGCGATTGGGTGGCGGGGATGTGAAACTTTTCAGGGAAACGGTCCCCTCTTTTGTTTACAGCTGAATGTGATTTGGGAGGTGACAGCCGGTTGGAGGAGCGAGCCACGGGGGGCGTGGCCTGGAGCGTCTATCTCCTCCCTCGTCTCTCACCTTGACCACTGGCTGCTCCAAACCCCAGTACCATGAGCTCTTTCTCCTCCACCATGCCCTCTGCCAGGCCACCCTGCCTTGAAGCCATCTGACTGGACTGAGACCTCTACTGACTGTGAGCCAAAAAATGAACCTTTCACGCTTAGAGTTGCAAGTGTCAGGCGTAGTGTCTCAGAGGGAGAAAGTGACTTAAGAATCCTCTGCTCATACACATATATATGGCTAAGATGGTAAATTGAAGGACTACTCTTTTTCTGTGTAAACTTAGCTGAATTTCTTAACCTTTTTGAGTCCATTTTTCATTGTATAAAATGATATCGATGCACAATTTAAATATTGTTAAAGATTAAATGACATAAGGTTACCCTCTATCAAAGGGTAAAACAACAACCTATTGAAGAATTGTATCCTTTGGGAAATTAACTGAAAACCCATAGATTAGTTAATCTGAAAATAGTTGCATCAGAGTGAAAATTGTAATGGATTTGATGTCAGATATCTTGGTCTCAGATCTCAGTCAAAATTTTACTTGCGTGATGACATTAGTCTATCAGTTTTCAGACTTATAAACTGGATAATACACACACATTGAAACTCAGAGGCTGGAAAACAAAAAAGATTCTAGGTAAATGTGGTATTGTCATTAAATCTGCCTATAATGTAACTTCTTGTTTCCCTGATCACTTATAGTGTATCAAACATTCTAGATTTTTCAAATATTAACCATCATTTCTCTTTTGAGTTATGACTATATATACTGTGAAAGTATCTTTCTGTTTTACTTTATCTTGATCAAGGAGAGAAAGATACAGAAAGGAAGTTCATCCTGGGAGTCTGCCAGAATCACATTGATTTTATAATTAAAGGCTATTTCCTACATGAAGCATTTAATCCTTTGATGCTCAGGTATTGAAAATGATGTTGTCAAGTTAGAAAAAATGTAAATCATAGTCTTCTTCCTTAAATAAAATGTTATTGAGGTTGGCTTGAAATCAATAAGGAAATCATTTGTGGAAAGAATAACATTTTATTCACTGTCTTAAGCAGATATATACAAAGTGGATTTTGAATTGATATGTCAGGAGTCAGCAAGCTTTATCCTAAAGTAAGAACTTTATTTGAATCAACACTGTGTTTGTAGTGGGAAAGTGGTTACAGACAGTATGTAAACAAGTGGGAAAATCTATGGTCCATTAAAACTGGACTGACAAGACACAGGGAGCAAATCCATGGGTATAACTTGTCAATCACTATTTTAAGAAATTAAGAAATTGTTATGATGTAACATTGAATGTATAGGCAAGAAAATACCTTGACTTTTTAAGAAAAATAATTTATCCAAAAATGTACAGCTTAAAACATATAACCTAAATGTTACATTAAGAGAGATTACTCGAACTTTAAGAAAAATAAAGATGGATTATAGCTTTTACTAGAGATTTATTGATCATACATAAAATCTATTCCTTTTCTTTTGGTACACAATCCCCTTTGTAGTGAGGTGTGGCCATCGCCTGCATTTTAGCCAAAAGAAATGGGCAAAAGTTTTAAAAAATGTATCATTTCTAGTGCTAGGCCATTAAAATCCCCTATGTTTAATCCTTTATTATTTTTCCATCTGTCAGCCATATGCACAAGATCCAGAAAAGACTAAGGTGCCAAGGGACGGAAGAAGCCTGAGTCACTAAGTGACTATGAGAAACAAAATCCTTAGTCTCTTTCTTGCCATTAGCTGAGTTCTGTATGCCTGACAATTAACTTCCATTTTGTTGATTCAATGATATATTAAAGCTGACATTGTACTAACTTGCCTTAACTGCCATAAAGTGCAAATTGGCATGAGAAAACATAAATGTGCATGGCTGAATGAGTGAGTTTGGGGCAGGTGGTGAGGGCAGAGGTAAGGCAGGCATCTGATGCCGTACCTGCTGTACCATGGTAAATGCTTGTAAAAAGGAGGCCTGAGATATATCAGAAGGGAGACCTTGTGACAATGAGACCTGTTACTTTAGATGACCTGACTGCAAAGAACCAGAATTGTGTAGATTAGTCTCAGCTCCCTCTAACAAAGCTTTGGCGGAAAGAGATGAGCTTTTGCAAACCTCTTGTTTTTCATGCTGAGTCAGAGGTTTTGGTAGTTTGCAAAACAAAAAGATTGATTGTTGGAGGTCAAGTAGGAGGTAAAACTGAGAAAAATAATTTAAACGCCAAAACCAATAAGACTTCTCAGCTGATTGTGAAATCTTAAAATAAAAGATCGGAGGCCCAGTGAAGGGTTTTACACCTCATCCAAGAGAACTGTTAAAAATAACTTCAAATTATCTGCCATTCAGAAGAGTGGAAAAGAGAAGAACAGAGGGGAGCAGAAAAAGAGAAACAAGTGGTAAGAATGAAAGAAAGAAATCATGCTTGACATCTATCTACAGAAATACAATGTATGTGGCTATTGGCACACAAAACTCACAAAATAACTTTAAAAATCTATTTTGAGGGAGTTTTATTTCAAAGAAATTACAAACCTGGGCTAAAAAATATTAGAGTTTCCTAGCCTTAAGAAGACTCTTGGATCACTAGTCATCCGAGAGATGCAAATCAAAACAACGTTAAGATTCCACCTCACTCCAGAAAGAACCGTGTATATGGAAAAAATCAACCAATAACAAATGCTGGCGGGGCTGTGGGGAAAAAGGAACACTCCTCCACTGTTGGTGGGAATGCAGACTGGTCCAGCCACTGTGGAAATCAATATAGAGATTCCTCAAAAAACTACAACTGGAGGTTCCATTCGACCCAGCTATTCCCCTACTGGGGATCTTCCCAGAAGAATTAAAATCGTCATACCACAAGGACGTATGCACCACCATGTTCATAGCAACACAATTTGTAATAGCTAAGTCTTGGAAACAACCTAAATGCCCAACAGCCAACGAATGGCTAAAGAAAATGTGGTTTTTCTGCACAAATGGGGTACCACACTGCTATAAAAAAGGACAAACTAGAGTCATTCATATATAAATGGATGTTCCTTGAGAACATACTTTTAAGTGAAATAAATCAGACACTTATTAGTACACATCGAATTATCTCTCTGATATGAGAAATCATAACTGTAAATAAGGACAAAGAGGTGTAATAGATATTATATAAAAGGAAGATAATATACAAAGGAGAGGAGTACTGGAAAGAAAGAAGGGGAAAAGCAGAAAGGCGACAAAGGAAAGAAAAGGGAAAGGGAAAATATGGAAAATTAAGAATAAACCTGCTCTAATTAGGGATGGAGGGAACAGAGGGGAGGGGAGGGGGGGGAGAACCAAGATGCATCACGTACAGGTACAAAATAAATGGGATGAATGTAACCATTATATGTAAAATGTACCAATACATGTTCTTGGTTTAAAATAAAATAAAATAAAATAAAATTTAAAAAAATACAGGAATAAGTTCAAGAAAAGCGGGCATCAGGGCAGGAGAGGGAATGAGGAGGCGGGTCTTTGAATCGCTTGTTCCGTTATTCTGGGACGGGGCCCATGTCGGTAGGTTACTATGGGAGGGATCTGAGGCACCCCGTGACATACTGCGGAATCTATGTGTTGTAGAACCACATAAGATATCACGCAAGGTACATAGCGCGTTGGTATAATATGTGCTGCTTTCTAGTTAACTCATTACAAGATAATTTACTGGATTTTTATACAGCTTTAAAGTAGTACATGCTTATTGCAAAAATAAAATAAAAATGGAAAAGTATATTAAAAAAAAAAAAAAAAGAAGAAGAAGACTCCCGGACCCAAACGTGGGAAACAAAGAGCAAAAGCTCGATAGCTCCAAATGTGAAGGTGATGAAAAACAAAGAAGCACTTGGCGGATCAAGACAGAAGCGATGCAGGATGCCTCTCAGAAGGCAGAAACCACAGAGGTTTGAACTTGTCTCTCATTCCTCTTTTCCAAATGGGAGTCCACAGCAAATACATCAAATGAAACTAGAGATGTTTCAAATAGACCCAATGCAAACAGGAAACTGCTTTTGGTCATTCCTAAGTATATAGCAAAATACAATATTGATACAGCTCACTAAACTGCATGTATGTATGTACATGCACAAATATGTGTATACATACCTACATGTACCTATATGTATAGATCCTTAAACTCATTACATGCTTGTACTTTCTGTAGTTCATAGTCCATGATTATAAATGCAATAATTATAGCAAATACGCTGAGTATATGTCCTGGTCATTGACACTTGTCAAGCGAACTTTCTTGGCCTTGGGATTTTCTCGGGGAGTTTCCTCCATTAATGCCTTGGGCAAGTCTTATGTCTTTCAGTATACCAGTAAGGAAGTACAGCAAACCCCCTGAAATATGTTCATCAACATCAGATAGATCCAGCCTCCTGTTGCCTATTACCTGTCTTTTATTTGTAATTTGGATTTCTCCTGTAAGAGAAATCATAGCTTATTTAAGCTTCTGTGTCTGGTTTATTTCACTTAACATTATGGTCTTGAGAAGAAGCAAAAGGGAGATCAATCTTTTGGAAAAGGGAAGGGGACCAACAGAGTGATGGACTGAAGCAGGAGGGAGGGGCCACAAAGAGGGTAGAAAAAAAATTAAGATGCGTCACGTACATGTACCCACTCCTCATGATGGATGCGATCATTATGTACTACAATGTCCTAATAAAAATAAATTTTGAAATGTATAAAAAATATCCCTCCTGCAAAAAATCAGACATTGGTACAAGTTTGAGTTTGTCATGCATAATACAAACCACTTTCTGGATGGTAGTTGAGTTTTTTTAATTATAAACTGTAATATTTTAAATCTAATCTTCACAAAAATATAGCACATAAATTTAATATGCTTGCAAATAGAGGCAAAAAGTCAGTATTTTCTTTCCTAATGCATATCAGAAGAAGAAAATTTTCTTCCCTAATGTAGACTGTATCTCATCTCACCTGCTAATTTTAATGTAGAAAGTTACTTTTGATATTACCAATTACCCAGACATAAAATATATTTAAATCCCTTATAGTGATGAACATCTTGGATAATTAAAAGTTCATGAGTCAAAAAAACAAAAGAAATATCTATCTATCTATCTACTATGAGGTGTGATTAAAATTATGATTATTTTTAAAAATGTTATTGTAGTAAAGAAAGATTGACATTAATCCCCCTCAGACTATTCCCCCTCACTTCAAATGCACATCTCAAGCAATTTTCAAAGTCCTCTTTTGTAAATATCCTTAGTTGTGGCTTCTTCAGTGTCCTTAATTGATTCAAACTGTGTACCTTTCGTGATTGTTTTGACTTTGGAGAAGCCCCAGAAGTCCCATAATGCTAAATCTGGTGAATAAGGTGAATGAGGACACCCTCTAATGATTTTATAAACCTTCTTTTCTGTTGGCTGGAACTCAGCAGTAGCATTCACCATATTTTTGATCATACCTCTTAAAGACATTCATGAAATAAGACTTGGTAAGGATGATGGGATACGTGCGTTCAGAGGGAGGGGGAGTATTTTGATGGGGATTGCTGGTAATGTGTTTGTCATAGTCGCTTTCTTCATTGCTGAGACACAATACAGGACACTCATAATTTAAAGGGGGCAAGATTTTGGCTTATATTTCAGTACTTAGTCTGCTGGCTCCAAGGTGAGTTAGCAGGGCACATGAGCATCCTGGTGGAGAGGTTGCTTACGGCATGGCGGCAGGGAAGCAGAGGGAGAGTGAAGGGGGAATTGGGATGACAAGATAACCCTTCCAGGAGAAGCCCGCAGGGACACACCTCTTCAGATCAGACGCCTCTCCTAACTGCACGTCAGCTATAAACTAACCCACTGGTGATCATCATGCCCCCATGATCCAATCGCTTCCCCAAGCCCCATCTGTGAGTCCATGAGGCTCTGGGGGGCCATTCAGACATAAACCACAACAGTGTCTTTGATTGTAGTATTTCTAAAAATTTAAATATTCATCCTACATTGTGATCACTCCTTTCTGGATGTATAATCTCTTTCTGGATTACATAATGAAGTTTACTACCATTCACTGCAAAAGAAACAAGCAATTTTTGTCACAACTGTCATGGTTGAATTCCAGAATACTAGAAATCCAGAGATACCTTATTACACTGTATACATTTTAGCAGTGGGGTTACAGAAAGTAATTGCCAAAAGCCCAATGAGATTCTACAAAATTTTACTATAAGTTATAGTTATACATTTTGCTCCATTTACAAATATAAATGCAAATAAGACTTCAGTAAGTACAACTGATACAGAGGTTTTTATCCTTCCATGTAGGGCTATGCTTTCTTTATTTACATGTGTTTGCAAATAAACCAATCCAAATGTTTATCAGGTAGTGTCGAAATCAGGGCTAAGATTTAATCCACACAGCATGGATATAATATTTACTAGTTGCCTAGAGTCAGAATACTTTCAGAATATAAGTCACAGGAGCATCCGGTGTTACCGCTTACAACTTTGGGCAAAAAAACCTGGCCCAGAATTCATGTTTTGTACCATCTTTACTCTTTCCTATAGTTGTAGGCTGATATGCTCAAAAATCAAAAGGTGAATAAATGACAGTGAAATAATAACCAAAAGTTACACTCTTCTATTTCATTCTTTTTTTAATTTCAAAACGTTGTATGACTTTAAGAAGTTACCACATTTGAAAAGGGAAATAAAACACTGGCAACATTACATGGACTTCAAGCTCATCTCAGCACAGATGACAAAGGCCAATAAGAGAAAGAAAAGCTTTATGAATAGAGTGCAGTGGGGAAAGTGAAAACGAAGATAAATGCATGCTTACCTTAGATGCCATACGACAGTGCACTGAGATCTGTGACAGGTGATAAAGACACAACTTGGCACAATCAGCAATTATTTTTTTTTGGCACCTACAAAAGAGGTAGTGAAGCAGAAAAATCTGTCCAAGAATTAATCTGTAGCTGCACAACAGCAGCACTTCATTATCTTCAGACCGTGACACAAATCATGGCCAGGTAAGGGGACGTTTCTTAAATATCAGACCATAAAAATAAATGTGTAGCAATCAAGTAAAGAACGAGTATTAATAAATAAATAATGTATGTAAATACAGGTGCAGATTTTTCCCACACATTTTGTTTCTCTATTTAATATCTTCAAGAACACAGGTGAATTGGCAAAACGACTCCAAGAAATCTTACTGCATCCAATCCAAAATAATTTCATTATTATCAGTAGCATGGCTTTTGTTCTACAAGAGCTACTGCCATTAAGAGATGCTCTGCACCCAATTCAGGTCATTGGTAAGGCCACTGTTCAAACACAGGAGTGGATGGTGAAGTATACTTCCAGTTTCCAAAAAAGTAAATTCCTATATCCACATATGGGATATCTGCCTAGTGCTGCCTTGTATACACCAAAACCTTTCATAACTTCAGGAATAATAATCAAATCGCCTCCTATTAGCAATAATTCCTGGCCTGGTTTTAACCAACTACTTCATTATTTCAATTTGACATCCAGTAACACTTTTGAAGAAAGTAGAAAGAATGAGTATTTGAAGTAAGAACTGGTGGAATCCCAGATACATGGTAAGTTTATTTTAAAGTGAAAGTATAGCATTTGTATATTGTTTTATTCTGAGTTTGAATCATGTGTCACTAAAAGTAACTCGGCAAAAATCAGTCAATGGCTACATAGCTCCCTTTCTTTCTCTCTGACTAAGTCACTGTTTTAGATGTCAAGGTAGTACCCATTTCTCAAGTAATTCATACAATCTTGTCCATCCCTCCTTTAAAATGTACTAATAAATCCTGGGAGCTGTGTTACACTTTTCTTAAAATTCCAATGAAAATACCAAAATGCCTACCAACTAATAGTTAAGAGATTGAATGTTTAAAGATACATGATCTCGTCAAAAATACTTTTCACATTTGCACATTTGTAGTGTATTCCAAAAGTACTTTTCATTGTTTTTTTTTTTTTAATAAACCGGTGTTTCAAATTCCTTTTAAATCTAGAGAGCAAAAGCTTGAAAACAAGAGCTCACGTTGTCTAATTTCTTGGACTTGCACTTCAGCATTTGTGTGACGAGTAGAATCTGAGCCAAAAATGTAGGATAAAATCTCCCATTTCCTCATATGTGAGGAAGTCAATTGAAACTGCTCGAGGATAATCAAATGTACGACTGGAGTTAATAATTTTAGTTTAGCTGCAATATTATTGCTTTATGAATACTGGCTTCTTGCCTTGTGCATTATGTATTTTTGTTATGCTTAGCTTGCTTAAAATCACAAATTCGAATCATTTGTAACTGAATATTGTAACTAGAAAATACTCACTCTTCACCCTCAACTTGACCCCGTCTCGTACCTTCTTACATGCAGGTTTTATTTGTCTTCCCAGTGAACCGGCACTGAACCTTAAATAAAACTCACAACCTCTCCATGATTTCTCATCTCTGACCTCTGTCTCAAGAAACACCCTTGCTCTTCTCCATTTGCCAGCTGTGGAGCACTGTTGAAGCAAGTTATGACTTCGGCTGGTTGGGTCTTCCGTAAATCTACGCTGTGTGACCAAGGCCACTGTTTGACCCCGTTAATGATGCTCCGTAAGGGCAAGATTCAAGATTGACTCATCTGTTTTGTCCACTGTTTTAGTCACAAAGTCTGGGACAGAAAATCCTAGTTCGTACATTCGTGGGAAATATTTGATAAGTAATTAAATTACAGCTGTTCAAATCAGGCTCATTTATTTCCATCTCTACTATGCCTCTCTCTTAAGCTCATCCAATATGTATTTCCGCCTCTTCTTCTATTCTGTTTAAATCATAAAGATTTTTTTAAACAAGAGAAAGGAGTACTCCAGTTGATAAATTCTAATTTCCAGCTACTTTCTTTTTTTAACATATTGTACCTTCTACTTGTGCACATACTTTTCTATTTTTTCTTCTCTATCTCCTGTCTCTTAAGGAAAGCAAAAGTCTGAAACTGTTCTCTTGACCCAGCCCATGTTGTCTTCATTTTCATTTGTTTTCCTGACCTTTATCTCTGATCTGAACAGATGACGGTGTTTTAAAAAGGGAAGGGGACCAAGAGATAGAGTATGTGGAAAAAAGCTGGAGTGAATGGGAAGGAGAAGTAAAAAGAACTAAAATGTGTTTTGAATGTGTACTAGCTCACCATGATGAATGCAATTATGATGTACTACAAACATGTACTAACAGATTTTTTTTTAAATTTAAAACCAAAAAAAGCAAACAATTTCACTCACAAAAAAGAAAATAAATCCTACAAAAGGACTTATAATTTTAAAGTAATATCTAAATTATTATGCAAATTATCACAATTTTTGCCGCTGTTTTGTAGTTGAAGGTAGAGTGACCTAGAACGTGTTATCAAAGAGATTAGAGAAATTATGAGTATGTGATGTGTTAATAATTTCAATAAATTAATAAAAGAAAAGATTTGAATGTAATTGAGAAGTCTTCAGGTCCATCTTTCTCATTTGATCAATGAGATAAGAGAGACAAAATAGATGAAGTGATACTTGGGGGCAAAACCCAGACAATCGGGTTTCCCAACACCCGCTTAGGGTTTTTTTCTGTGCTACCTAGATTGTCCCTCCTCACACTCCCCATTTCTCCTGTTTTTTGAAGACGCTTCTACTACAGTTGTAGGGGATCCAAAGAGGCACTATTCAATAATAGCCTCAAAGAATAAAGAAGGCTTTTTTAGTGGTGAAGGTAGAAAGCAACTTATTTGAAAGTAAGCAAGTCAGAAAGTCCAGGAACTATAAAAACATAATGAGATAGTGGAAAGAGGAACAATAAAATGTTAAATTCTTTTTAATACCATGCTAAAGAATCGACATTTTTGTTAAAGATGATGGGAAGCCACTAAAATATTTATAGCAAGACAGTAAAAAGATCCTTACGTTTGTTTAGATGCATCCTCTGAAAGCTATATAAAGGATGAGTTGGTGTAAGATTGCTAGAAACTCTATGCTACTTACCTGATTACAAGTTCCTTGGTATTCCTTTAACAGATGATCACAATTATAATTTTCTTTAAATAAGCTTAAAAACTTAAGGAAATATTTTCTTTGTTAAAAGCATTTGAACATTTTAAATTAGTTTTTCTCTTAAATTATAAAGCTGTTTAACCATCTACAGATAATGATGCTACAATAATTACAACAAGAGTGTATGAAAAATTCAATGTTTTCCTTCTTTGATTACATTGAAAATAGTCTGATTTTGTACAGGTATAATAACATGTAAATAATAATATGTAAATTTATTTTTGAATAATTCAAGTAAATACAGCTATCTGCTTCTTCCAAGTTACATCATAAAAATTTGATAGTTTTTTCTCTCTTCTTAGGAGATGACTTTGTTTCTCAGAAATTTTTATATGAATTCATCTCAAGAAGACTCTTCTTATACCAAATCTTATATTATTCTCTTACTCTGCCTTCCAATTCTTAGTCTCTTCTGTTAAGTAAAGAATAAATTATTTAAAAATTCGTAAAATGGCTGGTATAGTATGAATTCTGCTCCTAAATAAGGAATCAGAAAATACCATCTCTGATGCCAGTTTAGTGGAATATGAGAACTCAGACCATCTACAAACTCCCTGTTACACTTGCCTCTAGTCCTTGAATTTGTAAGTGTAACAATTTATATCAAACATGGCTGCACGCAAAAATCATTTGTAGAAATTTTTAAGTACACAGATTTGTGTATGTTTAAATGGACACATTTCTGTATATTAAATACCAGTGGACCAGACACTCGGTGAGTGAAGAAAGGAAGTCTGTGTATTTAACAATATAGGAGACTTCATCCTGAATGGAGTGTAAGCATCTCTCTCTCTCCCCATAGAGTCTCAGAGCTGAGCCTGGCGGCCGTCATTCTGACCCAGGCTTGGGAATACAGTGCCACTTTGTGCTGGTCACTCTCACTCATTCTCAAATCAGGTAGTTGGGCTGGAGTTCGCAGTCCTTTGGAAATTGCTCAACCTCTCCAGATTGAGATGAGAGGCCATGAGAAATAAACTAATCCCTTGGATGTTTCTCTGACTACCAGAACAGGTGAGGACAGAAGATGGAGCTGAGGGACAGCTACAAATGTGTACACTCAACAGGTGAGTATTCCCAGGGCGGAGGGAGAAGAGCAATAAATAGAAAATAAAAAAGACTATGGCAGGTTGAAAGAGAGACTGTTAGGAAAAATCTTTACACTGTAATGCTTTTTTCCATTTTTATTGGGATGAAATTCATATAGAATTTACCGTCTTAGTAGGTTTTAAATGTCTAGTCCAGTGGTATTGAATACACTTCCAATATTTGGTGAACTGCCACAACTGTCCGTCTCCAGAACGTTTTTCTTCTTGTAAAGCTGAAAGTCTGTCCCCATCAAACAATAGCTCCCCATTGCCCCTTCGACATTCCCTGACAGCCACCATTCTGTTCTTTGATTGCTCCTAACTACTTCATATAAATGGAATGACATCGTATATGCATTTTTATGACTTGCTTATTTCACTGAGCATATTTTCCTAAAGTTTCCTCCAGGCTGCAGCATAGGCCAGAACTGCCTTCTCCTTAAGGCTGAATTTCTCACTGGATGTACCTACTGCACCCCAGTTTCTTTATCTATTAATCAGGGCACAGAAATTTGAGTTGTGTCTACATTTTAGCTATTGTAAAAGCTATAAATATGGATATACAACTGTCTCTTCAAGATGAGACTTACTCTCAATTTTTCTAGGTGTATACTCAGAAGTATGTATACTCGTCATACAAAATTCTGTTATAGTTTTTAAGAATATCCATACTGTTCTCCATAGTAGCTGTATCATTTTACATTATCAAAAACAGCACATGAAAATTTCTGTTGTTCTACATCCTCACCAACACTAGCTCATTTTTCTTCTATTTTTCTTGTGGTAGCTAACCTAATGGGTATAGTGTGGTGGCATCTCATTCCAGTTTTGATTTGTATTCCCCTAATAAGTAGAAGTACTGGGCATCTTTTCATATGCTTAATAGCTATTTGTTATCTTCTTTGAAGAAGTGTGTATTCAAGTCCTTTGCCCATTTTTAATTCACTTGTCTGATTTGAGATTTAAAAGTTTTCTATGTATTCTGGATATGATCACTTTATCAGATAGATGATTTGCAAATATGTCCTCCTATGAGGTGCCTCTGCATTTGGTGTTATATGCACAAAAGCATTGTCAAATCCAATGCCATGATGCTTTTTGCCTTCTATTTTCTTCTAAGAGATTTATGGAGTGTTAGGTGTTACTTTTTGGGTTTTGATGAATTTCAAGTTCATTTTAGTATACATGTTGTGTTACAGTCCAACTTTACTCTTTGAATATTCAGTTTTTCCAGTTCCAGATATTGAAATGATTATCTTTTTCTATTAAATGGTCTTTACCGTTTTGTCAAATAATCATTTATTCACTTATGCAAAGGTTTCTTTCTGATAAGTGGTACAGTACAATGGGCATCTACCTGTTTGTCTACAACTCTATGTTTAGAAGCAGCTATCTAAAAATGAATCCCTGATACTTGAAAGAGAAGGTTCTTTTTGTCTACTGTGTTAGTTTTCTCTTACAATAAAAACATATCTGATATAATCAGCTTACAAAGAAGAAGTTTTATTTTGGCCTACCGGTTTAGATTTTCCGTCTATGATCAATCGATCTGCTTGATTTGGGGCCTGTAACAAGGCAGGATATGATTGTGGTAGTGTTTCTGTACAGCACAGAGCTCTTCCCTTCTACCTCTCAAAGTTTTTACCACTTCCTGGTATTATCAAGCTGAGGACTAAAACTTCATACGTAGGCCTTTGGGAATGTTGATCCTCCAAATTATAGCATTTACCTGGCTCGTACAAGCTGAGTGTGGGGTGCCCCAGGAACATGGGCACACTTGCCTTGTACAAAGCCAGGAATGGAGCTACAACTGTGAGAAAAGCTGGAATCATTCAAAATGATTTACAATCTTTCATGTAAGCTTTCTTCTGGAAGTTGTAAGAGCCCAGCACATTCCAGGTCTGAAGATAGTTACTTTACACAGATTCTGACCACGCAACTGTTGTCTGAATGGGAAGACAGATTCTTGGGAATCTCCTAATTTACATCTTCTCAGAATTCTATGTCTTTGGTATCTTTAATGACCTCCCCCAGCCCTGCTATTTGAAAAACGGTCCTTACATATTTATTTAACTAAATACTATTATTTAACAGTGCCATGCAGTTTGCGTGGTTAACCTTACGTGGCACTGGTCATGAAGTGTCTTCCTACTGCGTCTTTTGTCATTGCAGCTGCCTGAAATACAGCCCCATGTTTCTGTGGGTCTTGTTTCACACTGCTGTGGTAATATTAACAGTGAGAAAGTAACTTTTATTGGTCAATTCTCTCTTCCACTCAGTGGAAGATGGAAGATGGGTGAGCTACTTTGTTTCTCTTCAGTGACAACTCATACAAATAATTTTATTTCTTGAAAACAGCTTATTTGAAATAATCAATATATAGCAATAGATTCATCAAAGTTTTAGAACTCAAAGTTATCTTATCTCACTGTGTGTCATACGAAGGTTAAGCCTTAACAATTTAATCAGTACATTTTAAAAAGTAAGCCATATTTCTTTGTGTGCAACTCCTTCTCCAAATGCAGGCCCTGGCAACCGCTGATCTATTCTCTATCTCTACCATGTTTCCATTTTAGAACATCATAATATTGGGGACTTACAGTACCTAGTTTTCTTGCGCTTAGCATGAAGCATTTGAAAATCACTCACGTTACTCTGTAGGACAGTAGAGATGAAGTAAAGAACGTTATGCCTGAAAATGAGTGTGCATAATATCCTGGGAGGACTGTCCTGAGTGGTTTAGGTTAATATTGTCAGGGACTGAATTGTGCCTGGAGTTGTGTTATTATTTTGTTTACTCTTAACACACAATAGATTTTGCATATCTCCAGCTTAGTTTGTATTTTACAGCAACAATTTGCCAGGGGATTTTTGTCAATGTCTGCTTCACACTCCATATTAAACCTTTATTTCAAACTATGCTGTCTCATTTCTATCTCTCCCCCAAACTTGACTGTTATTTCTTATTTTCCAATACTTGCTAGTCTCCAGAAGAGTTTGAAGATGAAATATATTCTTTTATGGATTCAACTTTCCCCAGATTTAAGCTTAGACCAAAACCATGCTCAGTTCTTCTAATTTATAGCAAAGAAAGTGACCACACATCAAATCTCAGCAATAGCTTCATGGCAGAAATCTTTGTTCGGCAACACGGAATGTACAACAGAATTTTGCTGGTTAGCTCGGAATCTTGAGCTAAATATGGGTTCACATAATGCAAAGAAGTGTCTACTTCCCAAGTTAATTTATATTTCCTGCTCTATTAAATTGATTGTAACTTTGAAATGGTTTCCAAGTATCACTTTTTTGGCACATTTATCCTTCATGTCTTTAAGAGCTGATTCATTTCTTCTCATTGCGGCCTTTGTCTTGCAGTGGAGCACAGATGCAAACTCAATCACAAGGCTGCATTCTGGTTATTATTTATGAAACTGAGTCACAGAATTTTTTCAAACTTCCATGTAGATAATAGAAACTTCTTCTAAATTCAGTAAGTAGAAGCATTTGTACACTTATGATTGTTTAGGCATGCAACGGTGCAATAGATTTCCAAATTAGTGTGGTCGCTTTTGAGCACAGAGATGCTGGAACATCTGATATTTGTTCTAATAAAGCCATAGTGACTTTTTTTGTATTGGCGCTTGCATTAATGGTTTCTAGAGTGAATGGCTTGTAAGAGAGCATATTTAATGCATGACACATACATTTACAAGTTACAACATTCACCCACAAGCCAAATGCTGGAGAGTACAAAACGTCTCTGTGCTGGAGACCTGAGATCCAATCAAGAGCTGGGAGCCTACAGCAGTGTCCCATGTAAGTCCGTGTCTGCACTAAAGGGCTGAAAAATCTGTACTAGAGCCAGGATGTGATGCGCAGAACAAGGGTGATGACCAGAGCGCCCCCAAGAGAACAGCA
This sequence comes from Hystrix cristata, assembly GCA_004026905.1. NCBI lineage: Eukaryota > Metazoa > Chordata > Mammalia > Rodentia > Hystricidae > Hystrix > Hystrix cristata. The sequence continues at coordinate 44,305 of PVJO010001479.1, read as the reverse complement.
GCCATCCTGGCGACGAGGCCCCCAGCTCCTCTGAGGATGAGACCAGCAGATTGAGTTTGTATCTGGGAAACCAGCTGCAACAAACTTCTCCCGGGAAATCACCACATCACCTTCCCCTTGTGTTCACCTTTGTGCTGTTTCAGCGATAACCATCAGGTGGGTCTTCTGCGCTCAGAACCAGGACGACTCAGTTCAGGTGGGTGTCCCTGCTTGAGTTGACCATAATCAGTCTGGTACAGAGCTCAAGGAAATTGTTTCTATTGGTTGTACCATCAGCATGACAGTAGTGATCATTCATTAAAAATAAATTACTGACATAGATAAGAATTACAACAATGAAATCTAGGAATAAAGTTTCAAAAGATAACATCAAAGACATTCTAAAATCAAGTATGTTCACTTTTTTCATGTCAGCTATTTGACTGGCTGATATGTGCCGGTCATTGACATAGAAGTAATAATATTCAGCATGTCTTTTCTTCATAAAATTTTTGTCGAGTAACCACTCTGTATGTTTTATGGCCACGTCATATGGAATTGAGTATATATAGTTTAAGTTTATACTTTACTTAAATATATGTAGCTATTTATTGATATTGCTTAGGGTATACCCAACTTCTTTCAGTCTGAGCTACAGTTGTATTTGAGGTCATTTGGAGAAAGCTAGCACATTAAACAAAACAAATTAAACTAGGCATGAGATGTTGTTTCTCTAGCATTATTCTTACACGACCACACATTCACTGTGATATCCGTTTCATTTACTTACCTGTATACAATAATACAGACAGAATAATAACGATTTCTGAATACAATGAAAACTTTGTAAAACCTGATAAGACTTAAGATCCGTAATGAGAGCTAGAAATAAGATATTATGTATATTTGTATAAAATGAATTTTATATCTATAATAGATAATCTCCTGTGTCTTTGAATCTTCACCAAGCCTTGATGATAACCCTTGCTCATCATAAACTGAGAAGTAATTTCTTTCAATCTGTATCCTCTTCTGGTTTGTGAGAGTATTTCCTGTTTTTGTTTCAAGACCTGTAAAATGTGTCGTTTTTTCTTTGTTGTTACTTGCTGTTTATGAACCCGACTTGGTTTCTCTGCACCTTTAAGCAGAACATGCTGGGTCATTTATCACTCCGGGGCAATTGTTCTTCGACATTTTGAGTTCTGTATCTGATTTGAGTCTTCTCTTGTTCATTTTTCATGTTATCTATGTATTCGCTAGTGTGTCAAAATTAACTATAAAATCCTTGTCGTTAAACTAGGGCATTTATATTTCATACCTAAAGTACCAAATGCATTTTTAGAACTGCAAATAACATGAATATATTTTAACAAATAAACAAGCAAAAAGACTAACTTTTCATCGAAGCTGACTTGGGGAAAACTTCATGGCAAAGATGATAACACCACAAAGAGAGACAATGTGGTCTTCAGAAGTACCCCAGGCGACACATATGTCTCATAGCTTCTCTTACTTGTAAGAATAGATGGCTTGATTATATAACTGCATAAAATCCCGACAAGTATATACTTCATGATTTGGTTTACATCGAGTAACTGTCATTTGGCTTTTTTGTGTGTATTCTAGCAACCTGCCTCTTTCCATTTGCCTTTATTTTTCTATGGAGTTTACAGAAATACCACTGTTCTAATCTTTAATAATGCACTGAGATACATGAGTAATGTATTATGTCAAATTAACAAAACAGTCTAGCACCTATTTATCCCTCCCCATAGCTCATTTTAATTAAAAACGTATTCCTAAATATTCCCTTGATTAGGGACTAATGCTCTATTAATTTGAAACACATCTACCAGGAACAGAGTAAATTCAGAGAGAGGAAACATCATTACATGAAACATAACTGATCACCCCGAAGAATACATTATGCCTCTGTTCACTACGCACACGGGTTTTCTACTAGGCATTAAAATGCATGATGCGACCATCAGGACAGATTTAGGGAAAAGGCTAGTGCAAAGGAAACTCATGAGGGCACCGTGCGGGTACGTCTGCTAATAGTAGAAAAACACTTACAGTTTGCAATACCAATAAAAAAAATTAGAGTGACAGATGGGTAAATGTTCTGTAGAAATTTTTTTGAGACGTAGTCACGAATTTCTTAGTGACTGAGAGCTTACATCAGTTTATCAGTGACTTAATATTTGTTGGACACCGATTGAGTGTGAGATTCTTAAGACATTGGAGAAAGTAAAAATGAAGCAGGATAGCTCAGTTCCATTGATTAAAGTGTTTACAATTAGACTAAACTGGCAAAGTAGGAAATTTTTAAAAAATGATTTATTAAAACCTTAGTGTAAATATGTGGCTTTTTAAGACTAGGACACAGAATTCGGTGAGCACTCTATGTTATGTGATGGCAGGATCAAAACTCTCTTGTACTAGCATAATGCCCAGATCTGTGAGTAGATTGAAAAGATAGAAAGTTTTGAATCTTCCGATTTACAAACAAGTCACATATTCGTTCACAAATTGAATTTTTCTTGTTTTCATGAGAATTTTGAGGTTTTCATCTTATAGATTTTACCCATATTTTATTAAATGTGTATGTTAGTATTATTTTGTGTTTGTGCGTAGTGAAATTGCCAGTTGTGACCTTAATTTTTTTTTTCCCTTCGTTAGCTGAAATTCAAAATGTTTTTGCTTTGTTTTGTTTTTTTAATCAAGCTACTGGTAGAAACTTTGGAAATATCTATGAAGACAATCATGTTGTCTGTGAATGTATGTACTTTGTTTATCTTTCCCTGATCTATATGCCTTTTTTCTTAGTTATTTAAAACCTATGACATGTATTATGTGATTTCAGAGTAGCATGAACAGTGTTATTTTCTGTCCATCTTAGGTGGGGCATTTGATCTATCATAGTAATGTTACTTGTAGTTTGTTGTGTTGTTTTGGTGGATGCCCTTTATGAAGCTGAAGAAAATCCCCTGTCTCTTGCTTGCCAAGAATTCATATAATGAATAGCTGTTGGGTTTTGCCAACATTTTTCTCTCATTAATTTTGTTCAAACAGTGAATTATGACACTTGATTACACTCCTGTTGGGTTGTAGAATGTTGAATGAAACTTGCATTACTGAGATTTTTGCTATTTAATGATATCCTTTTATTTTGTTGCTTTAAATTTGCTCGTATTTTGTTGGTCCAATTTCTATCTATGTTGAACAAGGATTTGACTTTACAGATTTATTCTCTGCAAAGAGTACGCCTTTTAGTGCCCTTAAGTGATTTTTCTATCAGAAAAATTTGACCTTCTAATTACTACCTAATATGAATTCTTACTTCTGATAACATCTCTTGCTCCAAAATGTATCTTATATTAATATAGTCACTGTGATGCTCTGTAAATTAATATTTTCAAAGTTCTTTTCTTACATTTTATTTTTATCTATGTCTTTATATTTAAAGTTATTCTTTCTATGGGGAGCATAGAGTTAGATTTTGTTATTTTAAACAACCAGACAATATTTATATTTGATTATTGTTTATACCTTTTCTGTTTGATGTAATGCTTGATACTAGTAGATTTAAATCCACAACCTGATGCTTGCTTTTCACTTAGTTTATTTTATCTTGTTGTTTTTGTCCATATACCTGCTTTTGGACTAATTTAACTTATTGTGTGATTTTATGCTACCTGTAATAATGGCTAGCACCATATTGATAGCTATTAGGTTTATTTTCAATTACCCAGTGGTTACAATATTTAAATTTCATTACCTTATACCTTCAGATAACATTGTATCATGTTAATTATAAGCTGAAGGAACAAGGTTACAAGGTTACAATTTTTTCTTTGCTATTTTATGCTATTGTCCTATCATATATATTTACTTTCATAAATCTATAGACCCATGTAATTTCTATTTTTTACTTTAGATGCTCAATTACTTTTACAGTTATTTAGAACTCCTTGTGATTATCGTTCCCAGAATTTCTATCATCTAACAGTCATTACTAGTCTTCCTTGAACTCTTTACTGGAAATTTTGTTTCTATTTTTCTTGCATCTGCTCGGTGTGCAGAATCTATTTATTCACATTTGCAACAGTTGAGACAGCACTCACTCCCCATCTCTTCTGGGTGAGGGTTATCTTGCCTTGGATTTCAAGCTGTTGTGTAATCTATGTTCTCTTTCTAGTTAGCATGAAAGTTATAGTTTGCTAGTTTTTCCATTTTTCTAGTTAGAGTGATAGAATTTTTTTCTTCTTTCTACCCCCTACACAGAAGCAGACCACCTACAATGGAATCTAAGAAGGCAAGAATTGCCAAGTATTTAAGACTTTCACTGCATTATATATACACCATAAAGGAGGTGAGTTAATTTGTTACTCTATGTTATAATTACATTTTATGGAATATTCCATTTTAAGTGGAATATTTTATGGTTTTGCCATTCAATAATCTATACTGTATACTTCGATAGTTCATTTTCAATTGGTGGTTACCGAAGTGAACAGGCCATTACACAAACTTGCAGACCATAATACATTGTGCCTTTTGCTTATAACAATGAGCAATGTAAACAACCACATAGCTGAAGTATTAAGTCACAACAACATAAAGTACTGTAGTACTTAGTGTACATGCTATTGTTTTGTGTTTAGGTTATTAGGTTCTTGTTTTTAGGATATCATTATTCCTCTAGATTCCCTTTCCCTTCTGCCTTTGCCCTCTTCTTGTTCCCTTGGAGCCTTTGCCTACTGGCTTAGATCTGTCTCCTTGCTTTTTTGCATCATTTGTTTACCATTTTCTTTTGTTTGTATTTTGCATCACTCAAATGAAGGATACCATACAGTATTCAAACTTGCTGGTCTGGCTTATTTCACTCAATATTATATTGTCCAGGTCCATACATTTTCCTATAAGTGACTCTAATTTGTCCTTCTTTATAGCTGAATAGTAACCTATTATGTATATATTTGTTTATCCAGTTATCTGTTGATGGGTATACCAGCTGTTTCCAGAATTTAGCTATTATGAATTGTGCTCACTCCCTCTTGTTCTCACTCTCGTTCTATCTCTTTACATTACACTTAATTGAAAATTTTTTTGAAAAATCTTTTTAGAGATGGAAAAATTTCGTACCGATTGCTATGATTAGTTGGGCCAAATAAAAATGCAGTATTTTCAAAATATATGGAACATTATTATAAAAGCCATGATAAATAAGCAGCCAAGCTTGTTAAACTGATTCTCTGATATATGAAACTGAACTTCGTATAATTGTTTTTTTAGATTGAAGTCTAAGTGTGTAAAAAGATATTGGTACATGTTTACCTATAGTTTAATATAATATTTTATTCTTTTCAAATAGTAGTTCCAAAGCAGATTTTACACTTATGCCCACTCTTCTTTGATATATAAAAACTCGAAGTCGATACTATGTTTTATTTTGCTATCTTTGAAAATATTAATTACATCTCGGAAGTGATGGAAAAAGTAAATATTGATTGTACTTATTTCTTTCAATTTGCTCATATAATATTTATGTGACAATCACTATATGCTGATTTAAAAATGTCTTTTGTAAAAATATTTTTAATGGTAGATACTTGGTAATACAGAGAATCTAAAACATTAGTCTTAATTAAACATGTTTATTGGAGCATATCTAGATTTTAAAAAATGAGGTTAATGCAAATTCACCCTGTCTTATTACCCTGCAATCTGTGAAGGGAAGTAAAGAGTAAAAATGGGTAGATGGGGTAGCACACATCTGTAATCCCAGCACTCTGAACAGCTGGGGCAGGAGGATTACAAACTCAAGCCAAGACTAGGCAACTTAATGAGTGATTTAGCGAGATCCTGTCTCCAAATAAAACATAAAGGTCTAGGACTGTAATCGAGTACAAAGGCCCTGGGTTCAATACCCAGTACCCATCAATCAACCAATATTGAAAATCTAATCATTAAGCAAGCTAGTGTGTTTATACCACATAAGCATTAAGAGATGAACAGGTATTCCACGGGCATGTCTAAATCTAGTAAATGTTTTTCTAATTAATAATAGACCGAAGGCAAAACACAATACAATCACTGCTTTGCAAAGTCTGTACTCTCCAATATAGAACATCTATATCTGAATCTGAGAAAAATACACTGAAATTGTGACAAGATGCCCATATTCATTTTTTTCACATAAGCATTGATTATGAATATTTTGGACTAGTGGTTTCAATCATGACTTGAAATGATTTGATTTAAATTATATCTTTCCTACAGGAGGTTTGTCCGAACACAGAGAGCAAATCTTTCACTGAAATTTTCCAGGTTTTAAATCAAACAGTAACAGGAATTTCTGATAGAAGTAACCACATAACGTACATTTGGAAATGTATTATTGTGTAGAAATTGCTGAATTGGAAACATATTATTGTGTAGAAATTGCTGAATGTTCAGGATGAGTTCAAGAAGAACCTATTTGAGTTCACTCCCAGGTTTGTTAGCCTTTGGGGAAAATCTTTCTGAGAATATAGAATGTACTTGAAAACAAAGAAAGATTTGTTCCTAGTTTTGTGAAGAATGATCATACAGAGAGGTAACCTGACTTTTGAACAAGTTTTAGGATTTGAACATAAAAATGTGATAAATTTGGATTGGTGGAATTTTTAAAAATCTTGTCCTAATCTCCAAAGATCTAGAGAGCTGGAATCTAAAATTTCTAGAAAATATATTTTATGTATGTGTGGTTTTTTTTTTTTTTTTTTTTTTGGTGCTGGGGCTTGAACTCAGGGCCTTGCGCTTGCTAGGCAAGCACTCTAACCACTGAGCTAAATCCCCAGCTATGTGTGTATACGTATTTGTGTGCATATAAATATGTAATGTGTATATATAGGCACATAAAATTTAGTGTTTGCAAAAGTACTTTTACAGATGTGTAATATTGAAGATAGCATTGAAAATAATTGATTAAATCAATATTTCTCAATTTTTAAGGTATATGATGTTAAACTACCAGAAGAGAGAGAATGGCTGTGTTTTTCCTAATCAGATCTTGAATCTCAAAACAGTATTTGTGATTTACCTGTTTACTCGAATTTTCATTCTACCACATGGGGTATAATTGAAGAATGCATATTTTCTAAGCATGCCTTAGAATTCTTGAAATATATCATACATACTTACTATAGCACTACGTAGATAAATTTAACTAAAAATGTTATATCTCCTACATGCCAAAATTATGTCTAAATTAGAGATACTATAAAACCTATGACGGCTTTAGGTTGGATTTTACCCTTTCCTAAGTGTACCTGTGAGAGGTCAGTGTTCATATAAAACAGTCCGTATTTCCTATTTGCACTTGTTGGAAATGGCCAAACATTTCCTATGGGTTTGTTCTGATTTGTTCAATTCGCTAAGTTCCACAAAGGCAGATATCTTTCTGAGAATGGCACATTGTAAAGTCATCGCTTTTTTGTTGTTTGTCTTGTTTTGCTTTGTTTTGTTTTGGTTTGGTTTGGTTTGATTTTTGAGACAGGCCCTCAGGGTCTAGCTCACACCACCTTTCAACACTCAGTGATCCTCCAACCTCACCAGTCCTGGGATTAGAGGTCCTCACTTTTATACCAAAAAGGAGAGAAACTTAATTTTACTCATAATTGCTATATGGCTTATTCACTTGTTTCTGTACTTTTTCTGCTTTTGGAGAGTAACTTTCTTTGTAACTCATATGACAAGTAAACCACTCTTCCATACTAAATCCCTTTATTATGACTAGCTCTATATTTTTGGCTCACTTAATTCTTTTACTAGATCAGTTCATTGTGTTGGATCAAATCTAATTCGTTGTTAATTTGCTTATCCTTTAAAACATTAAATCTCTCTACAATTAAAAATAAAAATAAAACTGTGTTATCTGATTTCTAATTTGGAACAGATAAACAATTCATGTCACTGCTGTGTGAAATACAGCAAAACATCACCAAAATCTCTGTCTGTATGTTGTGGTTTACTAAGAAAAGGATGGGAACCAATGCTATTTCTAGTCAATTAAAATTTAGTGCTTGAATATGCCACAGTTTGTTCTTTAACCTTGATGGATTAACTTGAGGGATGTCAAAAGTGGCTGCCAAGTTTAGGGAGGAAAACAAGATAAGATTTATCCATACCAATAGATCTCTCAACATGTCTGGATTTTATCACTTGCATTGCCAAACAATAGTATATTCTGAAATGATCTCAGTGAATAAAGGAATGAAAAGATACACTCTATCTCTTTTTTGCCAAAGTGGTTATATATGGGATTATCTGAGCTTTAAGATTTTGACAGGACATGAATAATGACAAGGATAACTACAGTGTCAGAAACCTGGATTACATGGTCCAGGTGGATTGTTATAGCAAGACGGAATTTTATTGATTTAAAGATCTTAGAGACATATACGACCGTTCACTTTTCACTATTTTTCCAAATTCATTTTTAGTTCATCCTCAATTAAAGTGCATCTTGTGTATAGAAAATATTAAGTAAAAGACATTTTGTACAAGTTATTTCTTTAAGGGGAACAGGTGCTAGCTCCTGCTTTGGGAGGACCTGGTGTACTTCACGTGTTCAGCAGGTATAAATTCCAAGCACTCTCAGCTGCACTCTGCTCTCAGGACTTGCTATGATCCTGTCAGAGTACATGTTTTTTCAGAAACAAAACCCTTCTGTCACTTCACATACTTTCAAATTTCATAATAGTGCTAATTATTCTAAGGAAACAATAACAATAACAAACGTCTTAGCTCAGTTTAAATGTGATCTTAAAATATCAGCACTTTACCCAAGAAGCTGGGTCCCAGCAGGTTTTGTGGTCCTGAGCAACCAGAAAATGACCGCTTCACTCAGGTACTCACAATACCACTGAATTCTTCTTTGCTTTCTTCCAGTTACCGATAAGCACGCATCTTAGAAGGAACTTTGATACAGGCTGAATAGACTTTTTGAATGTAACTCGTTCATGGGCACAAACTAGTTACAAAATATTAATCAGTACCAGATAATTTAGACAAAATAAAATCTTATGGTATCTTTCACCACCTTCATAAGCACTTTCCAAATCATACAGCTTTTGTTTTAAATTCAGCTACTATAAATAAAGCTTCCTTCACTACAAGATGTCAGATGAAATGGTTTTAAAAAGGAGCACAGTTTCATAAACCCACTTGAGATGAAATACAAAACTTTATCATGAGAAATGGCATTTCATTCTGGATGTGTGGAAATTTAAATTCAAAATATTTCCCAAATCTGCATAATATTTCATAATTAACATGTTATATTGATGGTATACTTCCCCAAAACAAAAATTAATATAAATCTAAATTATAAATTGTAAAACTGTAATCCTTTTAAGCAGATGTATTTCAGTTTTAAAATTGGCAATTTTTGTCCAACTTAAATTCAGTGATTAAAATTTTTAGTATTTTATTGTATATATATAATTTAAAACTTCGGAAAATTTAGTAGACTATTTGGTGTATGATAATCTGACATCATGATTAATCACAAATATAACTACAGTGCCATGAAAACTGAATTCTATAGCTCATTTAATAGACATCAAACTGGAGAAAACTCAAATTAAAAAAAAAATCAGTTTCTGTATCCATTTCAGATTCTAAAAGTTTCTAATATTTAGTATCTAATGATTTTTTTTTTCAAATGATGGTACTTCTGGTTTCTCTTTGTTCTTGGAAAATGAATAAATTAATACATGGTGAGCACACACTATGAACACTGTCTACATCTATTTCCACCACTATACTCTTCTCAGTTCTTTCCTTATAAAGAAAAAGGAGAAAGAAAAATGTGGTACGTATATACAGTGGCGTATTACTTAGCCATAAAGAAGAAAATTACTTCATTTGTAGGAAAATGAAGGGAACCGGAGAACATCATGTCAAACTAACTAAGACACAGAAAAACAAAAACGGGTGTTTCTTCGCATATGTGGAATTTAGAACATTTTTTATGAAAACAAATAAAAGTGAAAGTAGAAGAGAGACTATTAAAGAAGCAGTAAGAAGAAAGGAGAAAGGAGTAGGAAAAGCAAAGTTATAATGATCAAAATATGTTATATGCAACTATAAATGTGTCAGTCTTTGCAAACCTGAGAAGGGGAAAAAGGATGGGAGGAGATGGGAAGAAGAGGAGGAGAAATTGAAGTAAAAGTGAATAAGATGAGATATATTCCTGTACACATGTCCCAAATGAAAGTAATTATTATGTATTGTGAACATATACTAAAAATAGAATATATTTATGCAAATAGTCATTCCTTATACAAATATTAGAAAAACAGTTTAAAATAAACTGATTTGGGGGCTGGGGATTTAGCTCAGTGATTAGAGCGCTTGCCTTGAAAGCACAAGGCCCTGAGTTTGATCCCCGGCACCACCAAAAAAAATAAAATAAAATAAAATAAAATAAAATAAACTGATTTGGGAAACTAAATATATGTCAAATGGAAACCCATTATTCTGTGTAATGTGTATTAGTATTTAAAACTGGACAAAGCAAAAGGTAAAAGAAATGGCAGTGAAAATTCAGTGAATTGAGTTAAATGTGACTTTTAATTGGCAATCACACTCCCACAAAGAAAAGCTTTTTCGTTGGGTTAAAATACCTACCATGGTAGAGCTGAAACCTCACTCCTGTCCAGCCTTCAGACCACATGTGTCAAGTCTTTCTCAGCTGTCATGTTTTTCCTCCCTTTGTTGTGAAAGATCTCTCACATGGATCAGCCTGTTCCTTTAAAATCTCCTGTCTTCCCTTGATTTTTACCTCTCCCCAGACTTCAGATATACCGTCTTTGTGCAAGAACCACTACGGTCCTCTAGTTAAAGTCATCCCTCTTCCTCTGTGTTTCAAGCCTCACATAAGTCAATGATATCAACTAATTAGAGGGTAAAGAGGTGCTACCGATTTCCACACTGACCTGAACATCTTGTATCTTATCTAACTAAGGTCTCTATCTTCTCTGTACTAGTAAAAATACTCTTTATATCCAAATACATAAACTTAAAGTAAACGAATATATATAAATATAACAAACACGAAAATAAATTTTGAAATAATTATTTAATAAAGATGTACAAAGTTTATGAGAAGAATTTGAGGGCAATTTCATTTTTATCAAATTATATATTCTGAAGGTACAGGAAAGACATTAAGTTTTAGTTACCATCTTCATGTTATAATCTTCCTCTCCTACTCATAACTGTTTTTTGTAGATAAAAATCACTACCTAGATATCTCAAATATGTACTTTTATTTTCAGAGCTAATTTTTATATTACCTGGTTTTTCTCTTTTATTGGAATATTTTAGGTGAAACTGCAATTGAAAAATGTTTTCATATTTTTTATCCCAGTCTGGGGAAAAGTCAAAGAAAATTAAGTTCACACTGTGTCTTGCTTTGTTGCAAACAGACGTTTTAAGAGGTTCGAGTACACTTAGCTTCCTCTCACTGAACAAAAGGGGGAAATTCTGTCCTGGAATATAAGACAGTTCTTTGTATCTAGATATATTTGCTCATGTGAAAAACAAGACTTTTGGCAATCTGGACATATTTAAGATTTTTTTCTTTGCCTTTAAGTTAAAAAGCACACAATCAACATTTGTCATAAATTGTAAACTTACCTTTGGTCCTTGGTTTCAATCCAGCAAGTGTTCTTGATCACAAATGCTTTATCTAGCATATTGAACAGATGATTCCCTGAAGACGAAACTGACAGGAAGTGATTTAATAATTCTATCCTTGTCCCAGTCTCAGTTTAAGTTGCCCTTATTCTACAATTAATTCAAATTGTTTTTTCCCTTCTCTTTATATGACCTGTAAACTCTTCTTCCTTTCATATGAAAAAGGGTATTAATAATTATCACCTGTTTATTTTATTTTGTGGTAAACTCTTCAGTATCTTTAAGAACTTTTGCTTTCTTATTTTCAATTTTTAAAGCCGATAAAATTAGTACCTATTAAAAAATAACTCTACTAAACTCTGTAAATTCTGAGTATGTGTTAAGCAGTGGGCAGAAAGAGATGTTTAAAATAGATTCTTCCATAAAGAACTCACGATCTAGCAGAAGAAAAAGAATACAAACAATAGCTCCATTAAGAAACAGAATCGAGAACAGTAAGGAGTTGAGCAGGAGTTCAAAATCTCACAGGCCTACTTTAAAATCCAGACTCAGTCACTCTCAGTGTGTATGACATTGGGGTCAAGTTCTGTGTTCTCTTAATTATAATAGTATTTTTTTTTTTTGAGGCAGGATCTTGCTATGTAGTCCAGACTGGCCTGGAAACCTCCTGCCTCAGCCTTCTGAGTGCCAGGATTATAGGTATGCACTGCCACCACCCCTGGCTATAATAGTATAATCTTGAAAATAGATCTCTGCAGGGGAAAGAGAATATGAGTCTTCAGCTACAAGCAGTTCATTACCCATTCTCTGTAATTCTCAGACATAAAGAAGCCATTTCCACCCGAATGAAAAGAAGTACTTTAAAAATCTGCGATTCTAAAGTAGATTTGAGAAGGGAAAATGCCTACCATATGATGAACATAACAAAAGGATCCATGTGAATCTTCTTTTTCAGTGGAAGTGGAAACCCCTTTCCAAGGTTAGCCCTGCTGCAGTAAAAACCCTGGACATAACTTGACCAAATATAAGGAGATTCTCAGAGTAGAAACAAAGGTGGGTGGCCTGGAGGCCTGGGTACCCTCTGTTGCTGTGATGAAAGACTTAAGATCAACAATTTAAAGGAGAAAAGGTTTATTCTGGCTTATGGTTCCAAGGGTTCCAGTCCATGGTCAGATGACCCCTTCGCTTCTAGGCCTCTGGTGAGGCAGATACACTGTGGAGAAAGTGTAACCAGGGAAAGCTGCTCACCTCATAGCAGCCAGAAAGCAGAAAGAAAGTAAAATAGCCAGGAAGAAGAAGAGTCTAGGGACAAGATAAACTTCTAAGGGCACACTCCTTGGTACACCCTCTTCATCCAAGCCCCACTAATAGTACATTTATCCAAGAACTCATCAGTGGATTAATTCATTGATGAGGCCAACACCCTCATGATCCAGTCAGTTCCCCAAATCCCCACCTCTGAACACCGCTGAAGTGGAGACCGAGCCTTTATGGGATATTTGAGATGCAAATTATAACACTTGGATTACTTTATCACCCGCTATGTGTCTTGGCAGGAATTGACAGAAAATTCTAACACAGAACCTTTGGTAATGACAAAATCAAAAAACTTTAAGCAAAGCTTGTTCTGTGAAGGGACCTAGCAGAACAAGAACCACCTATTACAATCAAAGGCCCAGGAAAGCCCTCTCCCTTGTGACTTTAGTTAGGACAAGCAGGAAGGTGATATTCCGCTCTACACCTTCTCCACCAAAGCGGCGGTTCTCTGATTTTCCAGGCCAGTTGTTCTTGGTGGAACAAACAAGGAGGTTTGTCTTGTTTTGTGTATTTATTTTTGTAATCCGTTTCTTCTCTTTTGTCACCAGCAATGACCTCACAAGATTCTAAAATGGTGACTTATTTCCTTCCACCAGTCACCTTCTTAATTCTATTCTGAGAAATCTGCTCTAAATGAAAATAAACTTTTGTGAAAAATTTCACATAAATATTCATCTCAAATACATGACTACTAATGATTTACTTATTTATAATTTTTCTCAGTTACCATGTTACATAGATGGGTATATATTTATATTGGCTTAAATGTTTACAAATTTTATTAATATCAGAATTAAGTTTATAAGCATGCATAATAAAACAGAGCAAAATTTGCAGTTTAGAAGTTAATGTTTGGTGTCATTAAGAACAAATAAATGGAATATATATTTATATTTTATTTTTTTACCAGGAACATGTATTGGTACATTGTATACATAATGATCACATTGGTTATGGTTATTTTGTACCTGTGCATGATATATGTTGGTTTTCCTCACTTCACAGAATTAGAGTAAACAATTAGGAAAGTCATCTGGAACCAAAGGAGACCAAGAATAGCAAAAACAATCCTGGGTAACAGGGGCAAGGCAGGGGGCATCACAATCCCTGACTTGAAATTATACTATAAGGCTTCTGTGATTAAAAAACAAAACAAAACGAAACAAAACAGCATGGTACTGGCACGAAGGAAGATCCAAAGACCAATGGAACAGCCTGGAAGATGCAGAAACAACTCCAAACACACTCAATTACCTCATTTTTAACAGAGGAGCCAAACGCCCTCACTGGAAGAAAGATAGCCTCTGTAATGAATGGGGCTGGGAAAATTGGCTTGCCACATGCCGAAAACTAAAACTAGATACATGTCTCTCACCATGTACTAAACTAAAATCAAAGTGGATCAGTGGAATATTTAAAAAGCCTCGAATTACAATTCTAGAGCTTCGACTACGCAGTATTTTGGCCATCACACAAAAATAGATTGTCATTTTGGCAATATAACTTTACCTTAAACTCAGAAATGTTGCAGTAAGATGATGCTAACAGTGTTCATTTATGTGTATACTCTTTACCTTATTTTTCAGTTTAATAGCATAGTTAATATAATGAGACATTAGTACATACAGATAAATTTCATCTTCCTATAAATACCTACCCCATCATTTAAAATCTTTATTATGTAAAAAAAATTTTGGTTTTTAAAAAATTTCCTACATTTATTGTATAAAATGTGCTCTATCTGTATATTCTGAAATTTTTACCTAAGATTGAAAAAGATTCTGCTCATCTCACAATTTCTTCATGCAAATTACCATGAAAAGCTAAACATGTAAATAATTTATAATGTTATTAGTTCTTTGCAAGCTGGAAAGTTTGCAAATCCCCAAGACTGGATTTCCCTGGCTTTTCTCTGCTGGCTTTTCTGTGTCTCCTATCAAGACACATAGCTTTTTATCTCACCCCTATTTTACAGGGTCAGGAATTGATATTAACCCTTTTCCAAATGCACGACTGTAACTAAAAATCACACAGCAAAAGTATATCCACAGAATATAAAGAAACTTAGAAGGGTAAGAAGGTTGAAGGTAAGCTTTCTTGAGATATACCACGGGAAAACAATTTTTTTAGATTCCTAAGTATCTTGAAAGAGAACATGTAAAAGCACTAGTAATAGGCTCTTGTCTGAAATTGACACTTGTACTGAAAGGAAAATGCAGAGAAGAAAATGAAAAGCTGTTCGATGACCTTTCCTTTAATGCAATGAAGATGAGGTTTGCTTATTCTCTCTAATGATATGGCTGGTAAAATAAGAATTCTTATCCTTTACACTCTTCAGTTTCCCCTCTGGTCCAGAGTGTATCAAAGTGCCTTTTAGTGCTTCAAACATGGAACACATGAAATTGCTGTAGCACTCGTGACTTTAACTACTTAAATTCCATTCACTTATAAATCTTAAGAACTGTAAGCTATTTTCATACTTACATGAACTGAAAAAACTATACGTATTTGTATAAAATATAAATTTGTCTAGTGATGATAATAATAATAGTAACAGTAATAACTATTTACAACTCTTCTAGCAAATATTAGACACTCACTTCTTACCTACTCCTGTGTCTTAAACAAATTACGTGTAGCATTTCATTCAATTATTTATAGAACTCTAGTGCTAAAGGTTTGATGATGAAATTGGGGTATAGAAGAGTTAAGAAGCGTACCTAAGATCATACACTTAACAGGTGGAATTGACAGGCTACAGTCTAAGGCAAGATGGTCTTTCTATGTGTGTTACCACTGGGTTTCACTCAACTGACACATTTATTTTGCTCAGTAAATTCTATTTAACTAATTCTATATGGTAAGTGTTTTCTTTTCATTTGTATCAAATAGCCATATATAAATTACAAGTACAATGATCTTTTAGTTTATAAAACAGTTATCTACAGTTGGACCTATAAAGCCAAATGCAGCCAAGATATTCTGGTCTCCTCGTAGAAGACCCAAGCAGATTAAATGCTTTTTTACAGGATGTCTGAATAAGATACCCAACCTCAGAATGGTGCTACATGTTATAACAACGAATAGTATGTTATCTCCCAAATGTCACATCATTGCTTGTCTAACTTTTACCTAAACTTGCTTTCTATAGAAATTGTAATTGACTCAATGAAATTTGAGTTTCCAGGTGAAATTTTAGAGAAAATTACATTTCTATATAGTTAACCCCCAGTACCTGAAACAAAATTTTCATTAGTAAATTATATTTTAAACAGTTAATATTTGTCATTTTGGATTGAAAAACATGCATTTCTCAGTGCTGATTGTTGAAACATAAAATTGGTTATACCTAGCACAGACCGTCAGATGAATAACAGATTGATGATAAGCTATGGTATGGAATATTTATAGACATTTTCTGTAGTCTACAACAGAAATATGTATTTCCTATATTAAGGTCAGATAGAAAAAGTCCCTATATTATATTCATGTTTAATTTATCATATGTGAATGAAAAGTGACTGCACATTAAAGAAAGTTCTTTATTTACCAATTATTGAAAATTGATTTCACTGTTCACATGAATAAGTAATATTGCTTATCAGAAAGATATATGAAAATAGTTGCTGATATTTGTACAAAATAAAAAATGATTAGACAAAATATTTAGATTTTATTTCTTTTATATTATTTTTCCCCTGTTCAAAAGAAAACATAAAAGACATCTAAAAGTTTACTGTCTGGGACTCGGGAATTCTTCAGGCTCTCATATTTCATCCTCATCAACATACATTCACAGATAACGTTTTTCATTAATAACCAGGCATCCTGATTGGTCAAAGTTATTAATGCTACCATATTCTATATATTTTCTGCACTGAAGAAGACTGCTAACACTAACATAAATTTGTGTAACATTTTACAACGACAAGTTTTAGAGCCTACTCACATTTCTAATTGAAGCAGGTGTCATTTTAGGCACCCTCAACTACATCCTCATTTACTTTTGCCATTTGGCTTCTTTCAGCTTTTCTTGTGTTAAACTGGCTTAGAGAACGCTCTCTTTACAAGACGACACACTTGCTTTTGTAGCAAGTACCTACCTCCTTCACCTTCCTGTACCTACCTCCCTCTGTACTTATCTTCTTTACCTTCTTTTAATCATACTTTTGTGATTTTTTATCTCCTGTCAATTGTGACTCTGTCACAGGAGATAAAAAATTGTGACCTTTATCTCCTGTCAATTGTGACCCAGTACAAATGGTTTTTCCTATGTAAGAATTTGTATATCTCCACCATTTAATAGTGACATTTTCCCCTCTTCTTCATTTCAAAAGTACATTATTATCTCTGCATAATGTTTTCTTCTCTCTCATAGTTAATTAGATGCGTGTATGATCTCTCCCATCACATGACAGGTTCATGGACTGTAGCACTGTTCTGCGTGTTGCCACCTTAGCAGCATGGACCACATGGCCATACACAGTGTGCGAGTCCCGTGCATTTTATATCTAAAGAATGAATAAACTTCCAGAAAAGAAAGTATGAACAAAAGTGGCCTGTGTCAGAAATCAACCTAGGAACTTTCACGAGTAACTCAATGTATTTTCCAAAGAAGGTAATATTAGATGTTCCCTGAAGCTACGAGAAATATATTAGCACAGTGTTTTAGAGCACCTCTACCCTCAAACATGGTTGATGCATTTCATCTGCAACTTGTCTACATCAAAAGATTGATAACCACTAATTCATATTTTAGAATTTGTTCCTTGTTCATTATTTGTTCCTTGTTCATTATTTGTCATGATCTTTCTTAGATTTTGGTGAATTCAGACATTTTCCAACACTTATTCACTTTCAATTTTGCCTGTTAACCTAAAACTCTCTTTGAATGACTGAATTGTAAACAAAAAAAAAAAAACCAGAAATAAAACAGGATCTTGTGTCTGAAATCTTAATAATGACTGGAGAATTATTAGCAGGGAAAATAGAGGAATAAAGATAATTATCTTATGCTTGGTATTATTTTCATCTTATATGCATGTAATGTATTTATTTCAAGGTTGTACAGAAATTTGAAATGTCATAAAAATTTTAGGCTGTGACAAAATTGTAAAAATATGATATTATAATTACAACAGAATATATTTTGGAGTCCTTTCTTCTTGTGTTGTAGAGGTCTTTATTTTTCTGTTTTATATAATTATTAGAAGCATACTTTACCATGTTACTTGCCTGCCTTCTTTCTAGGTACAACCAGTACTTTCAAATCACCCTTTCAAAGAATTCACGCCGTTGCCACACTTAATAAGCAACAACTGTAAGCCCAAAATGTGTCAAAATCTGTCACAGATTTGCTTTATCATTAAGTTAAGCTTGGAAAAAAAAAAAGATTTTCCATCTATCCAAAGGCATTTCTGTAGAAGAAATTATATACAAACATGGAACACAAAAAGAACTGAATAAGAAAAGAAAATTGACATTTTGATTTGTGGACTCTCCAGTGGGTCTATCATTCACCCAGCAAAATATCACTATTGTCACCCTGCTCAGGCAGGGAGACTAATTGGCGCAGCTGCGGCAGAACAGTCTTTCTGCAGGGAAAGCCGCTTTGCAAAGAAATAGAATGTGCTAAAGGACTTGCAGGTGTTATGAATGGAGTCTAAAAGATGAGCCTGCATCTGATTAGAGAGCGCTAAAGATGTATAGCTGTGTCTTTCCGAACACGGAGTTACTAATATGGCTTTTGTGTGGCTGACACTTCATTCATTGAGCAAGTATTTTTGAATTTGTATTCTGTACAAAGATGAGTGCTAGGCGCTGTCCTTAGTTTAAGATGCAAACAGAATTCACCATGATGGAAAAGAGAGTGAAGAATAAACATAGAAATGAACTCTCTCTGAAGTAGTGCAGTCCCTTATTATAGTTTGCTTTTTCAGTAGATGACGTCCATTGAAGTCATTATAGAGTCAGTAAAGCTATTAATGATCGCTAACATTCACCAGGGTGCAGAGGTGAAATCATTTGCCCAAGGTCATATCCAGGTCTCTCGATTCCAAGCTTAGTGAAATATTGACTCCACCATAATTTTCTATGAACCAGTAATTCATGACTGTATCATCCTTTCACCCTTCCCTGGTGCTTCTACAAGACTTATTACTTATGATTTAATGATAATAGGATCTTGCTCAGCAACCTGGAAACCAGGTGAGGGAAGGAGGAATTAGCCTGTTGCTGCAGTGCATGAAGTTGGGGTTTTTCTTCAAAAGAGAGAAAACACCTAAGACTCATCACCTTCAAACTTACGAAATCACTTACTGAACGAATGCTCCTTGTGTGTTTTTTAAAGTAGGGAGGCAATGACTGTGGAGTTCTGAGTTTTATTACTTCACATCTTGGGCAGTATTTAGCCTCTGCAAATTTCCTTTTTTTTTTTTTTCAAACAACCGCAGGTTAATTTATCGAAACCTAGTTATTCCTCTCTGTATCTTTTCTTATCTGGATGTTCTTGAGAAAAAGAATTGTTTTATTTATCCGCACATTCTTAAAGCTTAGACATATCAAACATATATGATAAATAACTGTCAGATCAAAGAATAACACAGGCATAAAATACTGTCCTTATCTATGTCACAAAAATGCTACAAGTATCAAATGAAATCGTGAGAAAACAGCAAAACTTTAAAATTGCTACGTCATGTAAACAAACATAATATGTATGCCTAAGATTGTTCCACTTATTAGTTAATTGTGTTAGTTTATCCTATACTTGTAAAAAAAAAAAACTAGCAGAAGGAAGTATGTGATCATTATCCTGTTTTAACAGGTGTGGAAACTGAGACACAGAGAGATGATAAAATTAACAAGATGGTATAAGCAGAACAGTGCTTGGATCCAGGGTGTGTATGCATGCA
The DNA here is from genome assembly GCA_004026905.1 of Hystrix cristata. Classification (NCBI taxonomy): domain Eukaryota; kingdom Metazoa; phylum Chordata; class Mammalia; order Rodentia; family Hystricidae; genus Hystrix; species Hystrix cristata. Next base: position 24,404 of record PVJO010001479.1, on the reverse strand, counting down.
ACTGAATACAAGAATCTGTGTTCGATACCTATTATGACAAATCAATTTATATATTACCTACAGATGAATGTCTATATTTCTTGATTTGGACAGCATGAAAAGCAAAAATGAGTGAGTTATTGTTAGACTATGTCAGATTAAGACAATATTCAGATACAGAACTGCAAAGAGACTTAAATCGGGTAGCTGGGGGTGTTTAAATGCTTATCCTTTTCCTTTTTTGTGGGATCTTAAGCTTCTTGTTGACTGTACCAGAGGCTTAGTTTACTCATCTGTGAAAGGGTAGTATTTAACTACCAGATTATTCTAAGCATTTTCTTATGTACCTACCAGACTCCAGCAATATATAGCTATTAATGCTGTTATTATTGCTGTGATTTTTCAACTTTTTCTTTCCTCCTTTCTTTTGTTTTTGATGTATCCATTTATTTTTCAACTTTTTTCCTTTCTTTTAGACTCGATGTATCAATTTATTCAACTCTTAATAATTAAGCACCTGCTTTGTCAGATACCACTTCAAGTGCAAAGAGGTATGAGGGAGTGAAAGACAGATGTGGCTGTGTACGTAAAGTTTACCTTCTAGTATAAAGAAAAAGTAATACTAGATTAAATTTACAAAATAAATTCACATTAGAAGATGGCAAGGGCTTTGGAGAAGAATAATGCAAACAAGTTGCATAAGGCATCACAGGGAGAGAAAATGTTTGCCAATATTAATAAGCCATCTGAGAAGGAGGTATTAAGCAAATGCTATTTTAGAGAAGGTTTGAAAGAGGGAAGCAAGGGAAACTGTGAGTATCTTGAGCAACAGCATTTTAGACATAAGACACAGCTACTTTAGGGTCTCAAGTTTAGGTCACGTATGACTTATTCGAGGAACAGCAAGAAGATCATTTTGGACAGAACACACTGAGCAAGGAGGGATAAATAAGATTGAAATCAGTAATTTTTTGCTGGAGGATCAAGTGAGGGTGCTTTCTGGGGTCCACTATTAATATTTTGAGTTTTACACCACTGAAGTATTATAAGAAAAATGGTAGAAAGTGAAGGCTGATATCAAGAACCCAGGTTACTAGGACGCAATGATGCAGTGGGCCAGAATATGTGGTGATTGTGGGGTTAAGAGCAAGCATTTCGGCCAAGTGCTTATAGTTGACACTTTTATTGTCCCCAAAGCAATGAAAACAAGTGGAAGCATATTTTGAAAAGGGCAAGATTATCTTGTGATGCAGCCTCTCCACAGTCTAGAGCCAAAACAAAGTGGTTAAATTTTGCTGCTCTACAGAGACAGAGAAATGTACCGTTGTTAAATTCATAAGCACGTCACACTAGATGTCTCCAAGTCTATTCTCAGGTCTAGTCTTTCTCTCCGAAGACTGACTTTAACATGGGAGATTTACCAAGACTGCAAATTCAATCTTTGAAATTCATATCCTCAAATTCTGCCCCGGGACTTCCTTTCCTGCACACCCTGCTGGAGGAGACGTGGGTTGTCCATTCTATCAAGGCCTACTGGCTTCCACACTGGGCCTGGAACTGCACGTTGGCTAGCTTGTCCTATTGGATTCTTTCTTCACTGCACAAAGACAACTAAAATAATCACCTCCACAATCGCAACACTTAACACAGCTTCCACAAAAGCACCTTATTTAGGAGCAATGGCAATTATAAGGATAAAATTGACAGGAGACCTTAGTAGGAAACCGAGGAAGTAAAACTGAGAGTGAGGTGCTATCAAGCGAGCTGGCACTCAATCCCTAGGGAAACTCTGGAAGCTGAGGTGGAATTCATGCCACAGAGCTAACCCGGTGGAGGTGTCTGTGTGTAGACTCCTACCAGTGACTGGGTCAGGGCTGCTCCCAACCACATTAATTCTCTGGCACATACTGCCTGCGGTACCTGTGACAGAATGAATCCAGCCACAAGACAAAGGCCACAGACAATGAGATACAGATGCAAGCAGCGGGAAGTCAGTCTGCTGTGCACTGCGCTGGAAATACTCAAGGTATATGTCAGCTCATTGACAGCATCTTTTATATCATTCACTAGTAAGAAATTTCTGTGTAGTTTCTAAATATGGACTTTTATGGTAGGTGCTGTGAAAAACATTCTTGCATACGTCTTTAGAGAATACACGTATGCTTTTTATACCATATATACACATAGAACAGGAATTCCTGGATCTTGGGGTACTTGTAGGTTCTGCTTATTAGGTTTTGATACCAATTCACACTCTCAGGAACAGTTTGAGAGAATTCCTGTTGTTCACGTCTTTGGTAACAAATAATTTGGTAACAAGTAACAAATATTTGGTAAAAATTTTGATATTTTTCTGTCTTTTTTCATTTTATCTATTTTGCTGAATGTGTTATGTATGTGTGGTACTGATTTGCTTTTTCATGATTAACAATGAAATCATATATCATTCCATTTGAAACTTTCATATCCTTTATTGTACAATGTCTATTCAGATATACACTTAATTTAATTAAACAGTACTATGCTTCCTTATTTTTATTATCCATAGTTTGGATGCTTTCACAGTCTCCTCATGCTTGTTAACAAGTCATTACTCTTAGGTTCATAAGTACATCAAACTAGATCTTCTCAAGTGTGGTCCAGTTCTACTCTTTCTCTCTAAGGGGCCAGAATTTAGCATGGTGTTTTACATTTAGGCTTAATTTATTTATTTTATCCACTCGGCATCATATCATACGGTATTTCTCACCTTATCTAGTACTGGTGGGTATCAACTTAATTTCCAAATTTTTTCTACTTTGAAAATGGTACAAAAATCATCCTCATTTATGATTCATGAGTTATTGGCTGTGTATCAAGTAAAGCCCGAAACATGTTACAAGACTGAAAGCAGCAATTTATACTACCAATTAAGTTCCTCGGTGTTTATCTTTTCTCATATCATAACTAAGTATTGCTATATTCTAGTTCTTCAGGTTTGCTTCAATTATTTCTTTTTTCTGGTGATTAGCAATTGAGCCTAGATAATATACATATAATATGACTGTGAAACAGATTTACTGCAAAAACTTATAGGCAGTGGACATCTGATTATATGTACTCCTCAAAGTCTTTACCACCCAGCTGGTCTAATATATCTGACTTTAATACAGAAACACTGTGATGTGTAAGCTAGTACCTCACCAGCCTTTCTATTTACATGTTTACTGGTAAATTAAGAGGAGATGGGGAGAATCTAATTCATTGTACAACACTGGGAACTGAAGAACTTTGAACTTCTCGTTTTGGGATGTTCTTGCTGATGAGAGGAGCAGACTGATTTTCTCAATTGCCTTTGGGGATCTCCTTCTTTCCATCGATCAAATGTAGACCTTGAGACCCTTGTACTGAACCAGGTTATTGATGGGTTATTGGATGCGTGAGCTGTTTTGATGATCAGTCCACCCATTCAGCCAGTGGCTTAGTTTCTTCACATTTATGAAGTCCATCAGAAAACTGGTTAAACTCAAGACTTCCAAATATAGATGGAAATTAATTATAACTTTGGAGAATCTTTCTAACTTCTCTTAAAAATGTTGAAAAAAGTGTGTGTGAGAGATGGAGAGAGAGAGAGATGGAGATACAGTAGAGAAAACAAAATAAATGAAGTTTTCACTAGAAGAATTGTGAGACCATCTAAGCCACTTGACTATAAAAATCTAAATTGAACATACACACACACACACACACACACACACACTTCAGGCTTAAGATCATTTTAAAAAATTACTACTTGAAAGCCATGTGTCCTTCGGTGAGCTCAGGACTACTGCTATAACGCAAGAAACTCATGTGGATGATGCGATCTGTCCCAGTCACCCTGTTCTTGGGTCATCATAATGGAGCAGGTGGCCCTACCAAAGTGCAAATAGTATTTTACTTAAGTGGACGGAAGACAGGGCCTGCTCATTTTAGAGAAAAGTCCTTGGGGTAACAAAATATGTGCTAACAGTTTATTTTAAGGTGACATTATGTGTCCAGCTAGTATCGATTACCTCCCGCTCTGGGCATATAGCTTTTCTAATGGTGACAAGTTTTGTCTGCCTTAAGAAATAGAGAAAATTGCAGTCTGGTATTTTGCAAGAAGCCCTGCTAGGCAAAGTGGTTGCAGTCTCGTAAGAGCCAAGATGTTGGAATAAGCATATAATTTTGTGCCTGGAGGAAATGATAAAATATGGATATAAATTGTGTGGAAAGGTAAGCATCTAAAGAGGCTGTGACAATTACGAGGAAGGAATTAATATCCACCAATCACTAGGAATTGTTGAGAAGTGGGAATGAGATTTGATTCAGTCCTTCATATCTTAGTCAGATTTTGTGAGACATTTGCGAGCTTACTCTGAGCCACAGACTGCAACAGAGAGGAAATCTGCTGAGAAGACACAGTAGCCAACCCAATGTCCCTCACTTCTGGAGAATGAAGTCCTACCCTGGGATCAAGAGGCTACCAAGTAATTTATATCATGGTCATCCAGGCATCCTCAACTGTGCACCTAGTGAAGATGGCTGTGAAGAAAGGAAAGAGAAAGGTGAGTTTTGAGTCAAGGGATTATTAGTCTTTATAACTGAGATAGAAATATTACTCTGTAGCAAGAAGAAGAAAGCAAAGAAGAAAGTCTCTTTATGAACCAAGTGGCTCATGAGCCAAAATGTGTTAAGTAAAAAGAGCAAGATGCAGGACTGCAGATATAGTATTCTCTGTTTATGTTACATAAGCTTATAGTAGCATAGAAATCAGAGTTTTTTTATTGTCAGATTAACTGCCCCCATTTATTTCCTCCACCTGACACCTAAGTGTGTGGGAACCTCACCAGGCAGAAAGTCCTAGCAGAGTATGCCATGTTCACTTGCTTAGGATCAATTAGCAAAGTTTAGCTGAAACAAACAGTCGTGTCATTGCAGGACAGATTGTAGTAAATAACCTTGCAATGAATCATCCCACTGCTCAATTTCTGCCCATCAGTGACAGTGGTAAAAAATACCAAAGTCATCCTAAGAGGCACAGGGCTCAGCACACATAAATAGGATCCCAATAACAAACTTTATTATGTTGGAAGTTTTCTGTGCCTCATAGATATTGTCAATCAGGTTATATTTTGGTCCATATTATGGCGTCAAGGACAACTGCCATATTCAAGTTGGTCCATATACATGTCTGCCTGCTTTGTTTTACATTATACATGTTATTATTGCCAAATGGAATCAAAGGCACCAAAGAATAGGGATCAGAAGGTCTTACTCTCCAGCTGGAGCAATAGCTTTACCAATGAAAGAAACATCCTGACTTCAAAAATGGGGCAATTTGTGGAGTTTGGATCCCCTGGGTTTGATCATTGGAAGAACCTACAGTCTTGCCTGCAGACCTAGATCATTGCCCAGCTACTTGGAAGAGCAATGTCCTGTTTCTCCTGAGTGGTTAATTGTCCTACCCTGTACATCCTTATTTATATCCTTTGCTCATTTTACTCTTGCTTTTCAGGATATATATATAATATATATATATATAAAATATATATATTATATATATATAAAATATATATTATATATATAATATATATTTATATATATATAAAATATATATATTTTATATATATACACATATCATTCATTCTGACACCTATTCGTTACATGGACCTTCTCATCCTTATCTGTGCCATCAAGATCATATTTTATTCACTGATGCTTATAATATTAACTAATGTATTGGGGATGGGGCAAGCCTCAACATTTTGCTTTAGTTTTTTTTTTTTAAATCATCCTAACTACTAACAATTATTTTCTTCTAAATTATAAACTAATTTTAACAAGGAGCCCTCAAAATCCTGTTAGCATTTTTTTAAATTTTCTGCACTTTTACATCTCGATTGACATTTTTATAATATTAAACCACTCTAACCGGCCATGTTTCTTAAAGTTCTGGGAAATCATGATTTGCAAGCCTTCTTTTCATTTAGACTCATATGGAAATAGACCGTATTAACAGAAGAGTTCCTCATTAACTTGGATTTTTCACATCGCTTTCTTTGTATCTTTTATTGAAGTCTAAAACCTAAAAGAAGTCATAACATAGTTTGAAGTAATTACAAGATTTCACTAATTCGGAGAACACTTTATTTTTTGATGTTTCTGCTTATGAGTAGTCACACAATATTCATTGTTGCCACTTCATTAACTTACAAACTTTTTGCAGCACTTACATAAAGGTGACTGAGAATTTTCATAATCCAAGATTCTCTTGGCAATCTATTTTTATGTACCCTGGTACCTCACTCACAATGAGAAAGTTCTGCAGATCGTCTTCAGAAAATATGCAGTAATCCTTTTTCTTGGGTTTCACTTTCTGGGGTTCCAATTACTCATGCTCAAATTTTGTCTGAAAGTATTAAAAGGAATTTAAGAAATAAACAATTCAAAAGTTGTACACTGTGCCCTGTTTTGATAGTACAATGAGCTCTTGCACTGCACTCCTCATTTCACCAGCACCTAAATCATCCCTGTGTCCAGCGTATCCACCTGCTCACACCACCACCCACTCGTCACCTAAAAGCTGTCTGGATTATCATATCAAGTGTTCTGATATGATGCTTTTGTTTAAGTAAATTTTATTTTACTTAATAATGGTTCCAAAGTTCAAAAATAGTGTTGCTAGCAATTTGAATATGCAAAGGGAAGCAATAGAATCTCTTCTATAAGTGAAAAGGTGAAAGTTCTCAACTTAGTAAGGAAAGAAAAACATTGTATGCTGAGGTTGCTAAAAACTACAGTTAAGAACAAATTTTCTACCTGTGAAATTGTACAGGAAAAAATTGTGCTAGTTTGGATGTGTCATCTCAAAATGCAAAAGTTACAGCCACAGCATATGCATGATAGATGCTTAGTTAAAATGGAAAAGGCATTCAATTTGTACATCTCTATATAGGAAAAATCATAGTATGTATCATGTTTGGTACTCTCTATGGCTTCATGCATTCAGTGGGGGTCATGGAACATATCTTGCATGGGTAGGAAGAGCCTAGTTGTGGCCAGTTGCACAGTGCTTTGAACTAAAAGATACTCGTTTAATGTGGTCTTGCTATGAGTAGTGATTTAGTGGTCTAAAAGAGATAAAAACACTTTCAAAAAATGCATAAAAAGCTAAGGAAGAGGCATAATCATTGCAGTGCTTTTCCTAGAGATGTCTGTTATTAAAGGTTGATATCTGTTAGTTGGGATTTGGGAAAAGTTGATTAGGAGGAATAATCAAAGAAACAATATTTATAACTGAGGTTTTGCAAAGCATTTCATGACACCTCTGTCGTTTTGAGAAACCTGAACTTCCTTCTAAAGTTCGGTGTCGCAACGTGAAGAACTGACTTACAGCAATGGAAAATTTCTATGTCCAAGTTGAATGACAATAAAAAATATATAATCATTGTTACTTGACCAACCCTAGATGATTTGTCATGTAATGAAAATAAATCCAAATTATTTCAAAATTCGGGAAGATGGACTTTCCTAAAAACGTAACACTATTAATATTAGTGTATCTTCACCCAACTGATGGTTTCCTTTTTTCTGATGACAGGTTTTCTGTAACACTCACGACAGAAATGTGCCATGCAAGGAAGGACGGAGAAATTTATGACGAATATAGCACATTCCGTGAGTTAATGGTGCTTGTAGAACAGGAGGCAAGTATATAAACCAGCAGCCATGATAAAGTATGACCTTTGTTAACATTAATTAAGTAAGAATTTATAGAGGAGGGAACAGTTCAGTTAGAAGAAGAATGAAGAGTCAGTGGACACATTTTTCAGGTGTTATTACCACAACTGAATGTTTAGAAATGAGTAGGCGTTCAAAAGCAAAAAGAATTTGGAGAAATTTGATTTTTTCCATTTTGTTCTTCACGGTAGTTATACTTCTTAAAGAAATGTACTGTGCTTACAGCAAAAAATGAGAAATATATGGGAAAATATAAATAAGTATAATGTGAATATTTTGGTTTATTTACATCTAGTCATAGAGTTACATATTTATTATTTAGAGATGCAATTCAATATAATGACATTGATTAGACTTTCCACTGTTTGCCAAACATTGTTCTGCCATAAAATATCAAGTAATCAGAATATAGCCTAGAGAATTTGGACAATATTTGTTTACCTCTATCTAATTACCTTATGAAGTATTTCTACCATGGGGAGAACAAAGTGGCCTTTCATGTGTCTCCTTTTAGACAAGACTTTTTCTCTCACTTCTGTATCCCATTCAAATATTGTACGATATTGATTGCAGAGCTCTTATGTGATCCTTAAGATTGCTTTATTCTATTGAAAAAGCATCTTTTAGTTTGTATAGTTATTATAGCACCGCAGGAGTCTTCATGGATACAATTATCCATGCATTGTTACGGAGCAAATGCCGCGAGGGGGAAAATAACTACATAAAACAACTGAACCAGATGGATGTTTGAAAATAAAACACTTAAGATATATGTGGGTTTTTGTGGTTAACAACTGTTCACCAGAATAAAAAAATAAAAATAAAAAACTATATAAGTAAACCTTTGCAATTCCTCTAGCCTAAGGTGATTTTGTTGGAGTGGTATTGTTTTTAATTCTCATTTGCATTTCTTTAGTTACGTTCAAAAGAGAAAGCCAACAGATATTTTCCTGTTGCTTTAGTGGTTAGAGGAAAAAATAGTTTATCATTTCCTAGGGCAATGCCAGATGACAGGATAGAGTCAAGTCCCAGGAGTCTATGGGAAAATTACCAGTTACAAAAAAAATAGTACATACCACATTTGAGACACTGTGACCTCCAAGATCTAAAATCAGAGCTTAAATTGGTCATGACCTTGCAAGGATATCTTACTATCTGGAACAAATGGGAAGAGAAAGTTAAGCAGACTCCAGGTGGGGAGAATAAGAGGAAGGCTTGATTTCCTCAAAATCAGGAGAAAGTTAAGCTATAGGACTCCAGAAGTGACTAAATTGATATTTGGGTAATGTCCCCATTACCATAGCAAAAACATCTTCTACACCTGGATTTCATCCTCAAACTTCCAAGTCTTATCAGATTGACGGCTGATGATGAAAATGAGTTGAAATTCTTCCCTGCAGTGATCCTGATTCCCATGTTGATTTTGTGGATGTTGTTTGTGATAATGGTACCATAGTGACAATATGAAATTATTTTATTATTATTATTTGAAAACACCAATTTCAGTACAAATGTTGAAATAAATGCCAGAGCTCTGGGGTTAGTTAGCCACCATTTGTCATTTCTGAGACTTAGTAACGACCCCTGTTCTCTCGGAGATCATTTTCGTTGGCCTTCAGGTAAAAATAACAACTTGTTCAGCGGGAAGTCAAGGTGCATATAAAATTTCTGGTCCATAGAAGGTGAGTACTAATAGTAACACTCATAAATACCACTGTTATTGTGATCAATAAACCAGATAGTTCTGTGAAATCCTGCATTTAAAGAGATAAGGATATGAGGAAGCGATTTGTCTTTCCAATTATTATTTTTATTAGTACATGTTTGCAGTACATAATGATGGTCTTCCTCACGGGCCATTGGCACACGTACATAACACATCTTAACTCTTTTTTTAGCAATTGAAAAAATCATTTGGGCCTAAAATATAATCCTTTTCTCCTTTTTATAATTAAAGATAAAATTCGATCTTTAAACTATTGCACGATATGCTTAATATCTGCTTTAAAAAATAAGTTTTCAGAATTTACTAATACTGAATAACTCTGTCCTCCTTTGCGTCATTCTGATGATTCTGATGTGTCTCAGAAAGCCGGTACTTCACAGCACAGAAATCAAAGTCAAACGTTAGCTCCACATCTTCTTAGCCATGTACAATGCAGGCTGACTGAAGAAAATTTCCCTTTTTGATCAATGAAGTGGATGGACAAAGCTTGGTCTTACATAAAGTATGAAAAATATGTTGTTTATTGATTTTTACAGGTATTTTATCAATAGAAATTAAAAAAGCATTGACTTTTTTGTATCGCTATAACTTTTTTTTTTACTAAATTGTAATTTAACTATATATTCATACCTGAGCAAATGTTGAAGATATGTCATGTTACTCATTGGTACCTACATAATTCACCAAATTTTTCATTTATTTCTGAATTTAGTGTAAAAGAAAACTTTATTTACCCAGAACTCATTCCCTCTTTAGAAAGAAATGAGAAGCGTGTAATGTAACACAGCTTCTTTGCTCCCAGGTCTCAGGCAGAGCAGACAATGTTTCATACTGAACCATAGCAACTTTTTAAGAATTAGACTTTCTTTTTCCTCTCTTAGTCTTTAATTTTTTTTTTCTGTTTCTATTTCAGTGTGCTCAAATTGTTCTTCAGACTACATATTTTCACGTAAGGTAATAACGAGGTGTCATTTAGGGGAGAGAAGAGCTTTAGTTTAGGAAACACTTGACTATACAACTTCCAAATATTGTTTGCCTGGACAGTATAACCCAGGCCGTTGTGTATTGATATACAGTCTCAATTTCTAGGGTAGGGGATTACTTTGGATCAACTTTAAACTTATTTAGTTGAAGAGCCACTTTACAAGGACAAGAAGAACAAAAATTTAGAGCATGACATTTGGTATTATCTGTGGGAAATAATCCTTTTTTTTTCTTTTAAGCAACACAAAAATATACATGAATATGGGCATATAAGATACAACAAAACACACTGGAAATTTGTAATTAAAATCCTTTTGACTCTTTATAGGGAGCTACTGATTTCAAGTTGATGAATATTCTTTCATAATGTTGCTACATATTTAAAGATGCATGCACCAAAATAATTTCATCTTAAAGTTGTTTTACCATATTTGCTATCATACTGTATGCATGTTTTGAGGACTAGTTTCTTTTCTGATTAATAATATGGAATGTATCTAACTACATCACCAGTTGTTGATCAATTTTCTTTTGTTTTTATTGCTCCATAGTACCATAAGGTTTATATACTATAGTATTATATATATATATAAAAATTTATATAACAACACATCAATTACTAAATAATTGTTTATATCTAATTTTCTCCTTCATGACCAAGTAATAATAAGTACCTTAGCTCACTGCCTGTGGTAAGGATTGGTACCTATAATAGATGCACAGTTTATGACTCAGCTTTTCCAGTAGGAAAAAACATTTCTCCAAAACATATATTTTAAATATTCAAGATAATAAAAACTCACTCTTCAGAAAAAAATATGCATTTTAACCATCGCCAGATGAATACAATAATTACTTCACACATCCTTGAGTCACAAGCACTATCCTACTATTTCCCTCTTTTCTTACCTTTTGCCACTCTGCTAGAAGACTAATTATACATTTTTCAATTAAAATGTATTATTAATTTACTTTGGAACAGTATCAAATTCAAGGATTTAGGTAAGAAGATCTCAAGTGAAGATCCAGCCTGTACAAATTAGCAAGACCTTGTCTCCAAGTACAAAGTACAAAACAGCTGAGGAAGTACCTAGATGAGTACAGTCAGGGCCTTGGGTTCAAATCCCAGTATCATAAAAGAAATGAAGTTAGTCAAATTTCGTGATGCATGGTATACCACTGATCCACATAAGGGTTCACTTTTTTTTTTTTGCTATTATTTTTTCCATTATTTTTCATCACCATTGTAAATTCATATTCACCTAATCGTCTTCTATCCTCAAAAATATATTATTCTAATATGTGTATTTAGATTTGTAAAAACTTATCAAAAATAAATGTCACTTTAATATGAAAAGCTTTTAATTTTGTCCAAGCATATGAATCACAGAATATGTTTCCTTACTTGATTAGGAATAGCATTAAGTTTTGTATCTATTTTTGTTGCCGTATGCTCACATAGTCAACTACTTCTAACACGCATCATACGCGTGTTAGCATCATACGCAAGGTTAAGCAGCGTCCACATCTTATTTGGCCATTAGCCACCTAAACTTCCTCAAGCACTTTCACAAACACACTGTGATTAGGGACTTTGTACATTTCCCCTTGCGGACCCACGTGAGCTTCCGGGGGATTAACCGCAGGCGCGGAACTGCCCACACAGCGTACTCACGTAATTAATTGTGCTAAACACAGCCAAATCTCTCTCCAGAAGGCCATAATAGTTTATGCTGCTGTCACAGTTCTCAGAGATTCTCACTGTTTCATATCCTTGTTAAGATCAGGGAGTTTTTTGACATTTTTGCATGCCTTCTCTTTATATTGTTTAATGTATAGCCATTTCTATGATGACTAGTGATACTAAGCATCTTTTCGTATGCTTACTTGTAATCTTATTTCATTTCTGGTGAAATATATATGTCTTTTACCTATTTTAATTGAATTTTTTTAGTGTTATTACTTCTGAGTCCTAAGAATTCTTTATATTCGATACTGCCTTACCTTTATTGGCCTGAGGTTTGTAAATATATTCTAGTTTATACCTTGCTTTTTTATCTTCTTTATACGGGTTTTCACAAAGCAAATTTTCTATTTTGGAGAGGTCAGTTTGTTTGATTTTGTTGTATATGTGTCAGCATACATAACATTGAGGGTCCTTTTACTCAATTCAAATGAAATTGTATTAGTATATTCTTGTCATACATAGTGATTATTACATTCAGTTTGAGGAATGTAGAATATACATATATATATATATATATATCTCCTAATCACTTTCACACCCCATCCCCCAGCCTTCTCTCTGCCTTTTTTGCAAGATTTCCTTTACATTTCTGCAGTCCACCTCCTTGTTTCTTAGCATATCTCTTTTATTTTGCTCTTTATGTTATTTATATTTTGAGTCTCTAATATCAGAGAAAACACATAATATTTAATCTTTTGTGGCTGATTTATTTTTCTTGGTCTTATGGTCTCAAGAGCCATCTATTTTCTTACAAATGACTCAAATCTGTACTTCTTTATGCCTGAGTAGTAGTCAATTACATGTATATCACATTTTTATCCATTCATCTGTTGACGGGCTTACAGTCCTCTACGATTTACCTATTGTGAATGTTGTTGCTATTAACTACAAAATAGTTTAATACTCCTCAGAGGACTATTATCTAAAATGTATAAAGAACTCAAAAAAGATAGATGCCCCTCCCCCCAAAATAAATGAAGGAATCAAAAACTGGACAATTGAAATTAATATACATTTCTCAAAAGAAGTACAACAGACCCACATACATGACAAACTGTTCAGCATTTTTTATCATTAGAGAAATGCAAATCAAAAAGCAAAAGCTGATAGAGTGTTAGGGAAAAAGATTGAAACAGTTTTAGAAGTTTACACCAAGTTTTTAGAAAATGTATTTATAAATTTAAATTGCAAGGGGGTTGGTACATCTGGCCACTTTTCTTTACAAACAAAATTGGGCCAGGTACACTGTTCAACGCTCTGCCCACTGTGAAGATTCCTTTCACCACTTTCCTTCGGGAATATCCTAGAAAGGGAGTCTATTTCTGCTGCTATTCATATTAGGGTGATGACTACATAATGTGCAGAAACATGTATATTATGTCTAGTCCCTAGTCTTCTCTTCTGCTGTCAGTTTACCTTTGGGTACATCCCATAAGATACCTGGGTGCGGACAGAGGGCAGTACAACAGAGTAGGAATGATGGGCATTTGGGCTGCTACTTCATGTAACTTATTTGTACTTTCAGTGTCTGCTCAGGCCCAATCACAGATGTATCACTTCTACCTGATGATGGAGCATTATGGTGCACATCTCACTTTACAACTCAATACGTGAGAAAGAACCCAGTTCATGCTCTACAGCTTAGATCTTATTGTGGCCAAAAATTCAGTATCCACTAAGCCTCAGTAGCAGGCCGAGAGCTGTTTCTCAAAACGAGAATGTTTGTCTACAGAAGACACTAGAGCCTTGTTCCAAAATCCGAAGGACTTTCACCCCGAATCACCTTCGGCGACCAGCCGGAGGCTCCAGATAGCATCCCTGCCCGCCGCTGCCACCTCAGGTGCCACCGAGTTACCTGTGTCATACGGCCCAACTTGCAGGGCATGCTGCACAGTGACATAAACATTCTGTTCTCCTGTTCTGGGACCCAGTCAAAATTAGTATCATTCTGAGTCATTCAGTAAATGAACCACAGTAATTCACCCAAGTAAAGAATGGGTTGCCCCCAAAATCCAAATAGGGCCACTAGGCATTGAGCCTCTTTCATGGTTGTAGGAAGGGCCAGATGAGGATTATTTTATCCTCACCTCTGAAAGGATATCTGTGTATGCCCCATACCACTGGGCTTGGAGAAATTTCACTGAGGTAGAGAGCCCTTGAATTTTAGTTGAAATTATTTCCCGCCCTCTGACATGCAAATGATTTACAAACTGTCAAGAGTGATTTTCATCTCTTGCTCACTTGTTCCGATAGCATGTCATCCATGGCCTAGTGCGATACCTTGTGTAAGACACAGACTACCAAGGTACCTGAGAACTAAGCTGTGACCTGAGGTTGGAGAGGTAATATACTCCCGAGGCAAGACATTAAAGCTTTGGTGCTGGCCTTTCTAGCTGAAGGTGACTGCTTCTATTGAGCTTTGAAAAAGGTATTCGCAAATCACTAGCTGTGCACTACATAGCAGAAATAAGTTAATCTGCTCAAGCAGAAAGAATATATATATATCTGGTATAGCAGCTGCAAATGGAGTCACTGCTCAATTAAACTTACTGCAATCCACCATCATTCTCCAAGCTCCATCTGTCTTTTGTTCAAGACAAACAGGAGAGTTAAATGGTGATGAAGTGCGAACCATCCCTCTTGCATCTTGCAAGTCTTTTCTGGTGACACTGAAGTCTTCGTTCCCTCCAGGGACTGGATATTGTTTTGATTTATTGTTTTCCCAAATAGAAGCAGCTCTGATGGTTTCCATTTGGTTTTTCTCACCATAATAGGCCTCACAGAACAGCTTACAGAGCGAATATGGGGAGTCTGTCAAATACTAAGTATATGTATCCCAGTTACGCATTCTGAAACTGTGGTGATAAACAGAGGTTGAATTCAGGGGCGTACTGGACCAGCTTTGAGTTGGAACTTAGTTTATTGCCTAACCTCCATAGGAGGTTATTACAGGAGGGCAACAGTTACGTTTTGGGTCTCTTGGAATAGATGTTAGTTCAGAACCAATGTCCAGTAGCCCTCAAAATGTTTGATCATTTCTTTTTCCTCATCTTGTAGTCACTCTGGTAACAGGTCATATGCAGTGGGATGGGAAAACTGAACCACCTAGCCCTTCGTTAGCGCATTAAAGGGACTGGGTCTTCCCTTTTTTCAAGGTGTTCTGGGTTTATAACCTGGCTGAAGTCTGGCAATTGGTGGAGGGGCCATGATTCTCTGTTACTATGATTTGAAGTAGATTTTTGTACATTTGCTGTAAAATTTTTCAGATTTCAAAACTCCAGTCGAAATTAGTAGGGTTTCTATTTCAGTTCTGGGAACACCACATCTAACTAGTCAACACTAAATATGTCAGACCTTTCTGATCATTGCTTTGCCTCGCCCTTCTACTATGATATGTGTCCTTACCTTGTCTGTGGCGGCCTCATGCTGCGCCGTGGCTTTTGCCATTCCTGGATCCAATTACTCCCATCACACTCAACCTTCCCAGTTGAGTGACTATGTTTCCCATGGTAAGGTCTGGCGTACGGAGAAGAACAATGATAGAGGGCTTCAAGAAGGCGATTCCTTCTCTCGTGAATCTGTTTTTTAAGATATTAGTGAAAGATACATCTTATAGACCCTTCCGGTTGAAGAAGTAGGTTTCACCTTATAAATCCACTCAAGCAGCCCCATTTCCCCGAGGCTTAAATCAGAGTGTGGGCCATCTTCAGCTCACTCACAGCAAGCCATCCGTTGATCTGTATTTCATTCAACCAACTAAATAAACTATTCGCACCTTGTTTGAACTCCCAGTGCTGCAACATTAAATCCCAAATCTCTACTTGATGGGTCCATGTAGATAAATTCAGTCTTATCCATCCATGTCCATGTGCCTTACACCATTATATCCTTAGAATTCATCCCCATGTCTGTTCCCAGACCTCTGCTATAAAGAATTAGAAAAATCAAGTTCCTTGTGAGCGTAGCCTACCTACTCACAGGGTCACCCTGCATGTGTCACCTGTGGAGCCTTCTGAGATGTGAGCCCAATTATAGGTCAAGGAGCAAAAGAGAGTAAGTCTGAGTCCTAAGGAGCGAAGGCATTATTTTGCTTAGTAACTGCATCAGAGAAGTGTATTACTACTTCCATAGCTAACACAGGATTGGTTTCCTCTGATATGAAGAAAGATCCCAATGTGGCAGGCAGTAGACTGGGACACCTCTGCGTCTCTCGCCAAAAACCATTTTGATGGTGGGAAATCTCTTCCTCTGGGAACATAATCTCACCGCACTGTAGAAATTCAGTGTTCCCAGCCTCATCCTGTTTCTCCCAAACGTCTCCAATCCAATTACAGGACCACATTCCTTTCTAATCTGCACCTTCTCTTTAAGTGCAGGTACCTTTCAAGGCTCACAGTCAAACTTGTGCTAAAGTTTAGCCAATTGCGTTACAAAGGCTTGTGTTTGGTTTTGGGCAGCTTCAGCCCTGTGGCTGAAACAGAGAAGATTATCTTTCAGGACGCGCCTAGAAGATTTTAGATTATTTATCCATGTCTGGAGCAGGGAACTTGAATCTTTCAGCTTATTATTTTCATTTAGTATTCTATCCAGAAATGCTAAGAGTAGCCAGCCAACCACATTGTATTGCTTGCTCTTCCAAAAATGTTCAAAATATTGTATGAAAAGGCACTAAACTCCTTGCATCTCATAAAAGGCAAATTAGTATAATCAAATTAATTTAAAATGGTTTACATTTTGGACTGTCAGTACTCTCCGCATGATCAGAGAGACCTGGCAACTTCAGGTCTAGTGAAATTAGCCAACTCTGAGAACCAATGAGCAGGTTAAAGAAATACATTCTTGCAATTTTCTCAATCCACCACACTTCTGGCACCAACTTCCAACTTCTGAGTTAGTTAGAGTTCCCTAGAGGAACAGAATCAACAGGATATATATATATATATATATATATAACTATGCAAGGGGATTTATTAGACACATTTACAGGATCAGAGCCAGAACACTGTGTGCGCTGGATAGAAGGAGGATGCAGAGTAGCTCCGCACACAAAGATGGAAGCCACCAAAGAGGAATCAAAGCTGCAGGGCTAGTCAAGGTTGATAAGGCCTGGAAGCCTACCAGAGGATCGCCTTAGAAGGCTGAAGAAGCTGGATACCTGGAGACCAACATCCAAACGTGATGGTGAGAGAGGTCACATCTTCTCAGGAAGACCAGAGTTCTCCAACACAGGCTCACTTTCTTCTTTCCTTTTTATTCCATCCAAGGTGCAAGCCTGTTTGTTGGTGCTGCTGAAAACCTAGGTGAGTCTTGCAGCCTTAGTTTGTCACTTATCCGCGATACACCCAGAATGATGCTTTATGAATCTGCCAGGCAGTTCTTAATTTATTTAGGTTGATACAACATAAGTGCTGGTCACTTCTGTCTTCCACTTCTATGTGTAGGAAATTATTATATTCACTCTTTCCAACAAGTGCTGCTCTTCCACTAGTGCCTGGCATACAGTAATTATGCATAAGAAAATTAGTAGGTTTATTTTTGAACTTATTAAATCTCATGCTTGTGTTTACATCTCTACAAATTTCTTAAATTCTTAGTAATTTTTTTTTTTTTTAAAGCAGGGTATCACTATGCAGTTCAGGCTGGCCTTGAACTCACTATGTAGCCTGGGCTGGGCTCAAACTGGCGGCGATCCTCTTGCCTCAGCCTCTCAAGTGCTGGGATTACAGGTGTGCACCACCACTCCTGGCTTGTTTTCTCTATTCTTTACCCTCCTATTTTCACCATCTTCATATTTTATTCAAATTTTAATTGTTATCAAAACAGTAAAAGTATATATTGCATATATATAAAATATCAAACAATAAGTATAATTACCAAAATAATAAAATCATATATATGAGTATACAGATAAACTTTTTAAGTAATCTACTCAACTTTATTTTCCATATATTTACCACTTTTTGTTTTCATTTTCCTTTTAATTTATATCTTTACTATAATTGTGATGCCCAAGAGGGTATTTGTACAGTAAAACATCTAAGACTTTGCATGACTGAGCATTTCATTTACTTTACCTTCACATTTAAATGAAGAATATAAATACTGAGGTGTGAAGGTTCTCTTCACCATCACATTTTAAAAAATATTACTCTATTATCTTCTTGCGTGAAATTTTAACACTGAGAAGTTCAGTGGCTCTGCTATTATTAATTTTCCTACACTGTATGACATTGTTGTCAGAGAATACACACTATAAAATTATGGGCATTTTAAAAATTTATTCATTTTTGAGACAAACTTACTGTAAAGTACTTTAAATATATTTTAGTTTTGAAAAGAAGTACTTCCTAGCTATTTACTAAAAGCTCACATGAACCAATTATGAAATATAAATCTACTTTGTTTAATTATAAATTTCTTCTAAAAAATATCCTCCACTCTCTTCTTGAGACTATGAAATACTTAAATAATTATTTGAAGTTCTATCAGATTTGTCTGCCTATATTTTCTATTGTATACCCTTATACATATGTTTGCAGACTTATTCTTACTAAAATTTAATTCATATTTTTCTCTTAAATCTCTAACATCTGATACTAAATTCACTGTTCCTATGTCCTTTTTGTTGGAACCCTGGATTTTCTCTTTTTTTTTAACTTCTTATTTTCAATCTTGTTTTAACACATTGTTTTAGTTAAACCCATAATGTAGACGGCTAGTATCCCAAATCCATGAAAAATGTATTTTTAGATGGAAAAATTTAAACCATTAGCATGAATTTTGACATTTATTATGTTTGTTTTGTTTTCTATAATATATTTTTATAATGAATGTGTTGTCTTACTTTATCTCTCTCTCTATATATATATATATATGCACACACAATGAATATACTGTATATATGTCAGATACATATGCATATTTCAGATATATATATTTCAAATTTTTATTCTTTAGTAGCTGAAACTTAGAATATTTAATATTCTGATTCTTGTATTTTTGTGCCTTTTATTCATTGTTTTAGTTATCTTCAAATGCTAAAATGATTTACCATAATTTACTGTAATTTTTTACCATCATTTCTGGGACAGAGTGGACTTGAAAGATGCTCAATATCCTTATGTTCTTGATATTTTAGAATTTCATTCTCCTATAAGTTACTACAATAAAGACTGGAGAGCCCTCTTCCTCCTCCATCTCTTATCATCCCACTGAAATCTTTGGCCTGCAGAGTACCTACTACTGCATGCAATTAGATTTAAAGGAGAGAATAAGGAAAAAAAAGTCCTCCCAGCTATCTGTTCTAAGTTTAGTTTCTGAAACAATTATCTTATCTTTGCCTCTGACCAGTAAGCACCAACAAAATCTCTGACACCTTTCATAAAAGTCTTACTTATTATGCATTCACAAGATGACCTTTTCTCTTTCAAATCTATCACATCCATTTTCAGTTTTTTAAAATTCTTCTCAAACTTTGGGGTTATTAATTGATTTCTTGCTAATTTTCCAACACTTTTAAGCACTTAAAATATGTTTTTATGAAGAAGAGAGAGTTAAGCACTGCCTGTTATCCCTAATTTTATTCAAACCTTGATGCTGACTTGTTTAAGAATATATTATTTACAAGTTGTGGTTCAATAACCTTTACTTAGAGAACTGGAAGGGTTCACAGGGAAGTTGTCTGAGAGACTGGATGTCTATCTGTGCACATAACCCGCAAGAGGTGAGTGTGTGTGGTTCCTATTCTAATGTGTGGAGGAGAAAGTCTATTTATTAGTTTGTGTCTGTAAACCTGTCCCTACAACCGACTGAATATCCCACTGCTCCTTATGAGACCGTATTTTTTTCTGTAGAGATTAGCTGTTTTTTTTTTTAATTTACACTAAGAATCATCAGATGTTACAATAGAATGAAATATATCTAAATAGACTAATCTTTAATTTTCTAGTTAGGAAAATGAGTTTCAGCTATGATATGTGACTAATTTATAGTCAGCTGGATAAGGCAAAGACAAGATTTCTTATCCTTCAAGTGGTTTATTTTACTGTTATACCAGGTCTATCCCTAGTGGTTTGCATTTTTTTTAAGTTTTTCATAAATAAAGGAACTGAGACTTTGAGGCCCATTGTGGTGATCCGTGGATTAATTAATGCTTCTGATCATTTCTCACACTGTAATTCCAAATTTTCCATCTTTTTCCTTTGCCTTCCTTCCAGTTTTCCTAGGTAATTCGTAAGTTAATCATGGGTTTTGTTTTACATGTATTTGTTTACCAAATAAATATTGAACTCTTCATGCCAACCATCTTAATAGAAACATATGAACAAATTGTGTGAAATGAAATATGGCATAATCATTTCCAAGATGTGCTTATATTTTAACTTTTTAAATCTAGGCTTACATTTTGCATACCTGGACTTTAAACAAATGTAACATCTGTTTTTATCATTTTATAATATAAATAATGAGATATTTATTTTCTCATTAAGAAGCATGTCTCTACTTTGTTTTTTTATCTCTTCAGAGTCAGTAAAAGGAATGAAAGCTGTTTGTTTGTTTGTAACCAACATATGATCCTCACTTTTTTTTTCTTTTTTTTGTGCTGGGGATCGAACTCAGGGTCTTGCGCTTGCTAGGTGAGCACTCTAACCACTGAGCTAAATCTCCAGCCCTACAATCTTCATTTAAAGTGAGAATAAATTCTTAAAACGTTCAGTTTTATACCAATTTAAGTAGCTTTCCTGTGTTGCTCATATTTTTAACTACAGAAAATTGGAATATGTACAAATTCGTTTTAGAGATTTACAGATTTTTTTTAAATACAGTTGTTCAATGCTTAGATAATTCAATGCATGTGAAAAAGGAAGGTTTTTAAATCTCTTTTTTTCTGGCAAAAAGGCAAACCAGATAAAACCAAGGAAGAAGAATATTAATACTCATAAATATAGTAAATAGCAACACGAGAATCATTTTGAATAAGACTAAATTTAGGGTTTTTTTCCACCAATACTTAAAGTCCCAGTTTTTCAAATTTGTTATGAGAGTTTAAAAACATTGACACTATAAGCATTTTCCTGAAAAGTTTATAATAAATATATATATATATAAACTATTTTCTGAGAATTTCTTTTTCACTTTTTTCCCCAGGCTTTTACATACCCTTGTCTCTCTTTCCATTTTAACTTGGCAATTTGAATCTTTATTTAAGGCTTTGGTGACATCTGAATAACAAAGTAAGGTTTGGGGAATGATATACATGAAAATTATTCCTAATGAAACCCTAGAATAGAATAGAACGCAGGGAGAAATGGAGGGATTGTATTCCGAGCACCAGTTCTGCCTATCCTTAGAGAACGCGGTATTATTATAGCATTATCTGAATAGGGTTTAATTATATTCACATTATATCCATCTGCCTTAAAACCCTTATCATGCCAGAACATGCTGAGAAATCTACTTTCCGCACACTCAACCTGCAGAATCCCTTGTGTAAATCTGCAAGTTTCAATGGCTTTATGCAACCCAACAGTACCTCTAGAGGCTTGCCTTTGATTTTCTTCTGCCTGCCCATATTCAGTAAACAGGAAAACCATTAACTCTCACTTATCTGGAAACCCATTTTACACTATATATATATATATTTTTTTTTTTTTGGCAGAAAGTTGGTTTTTTTTTTTTTTTTTTTTTTTTTTTTTTTTTTTTTTTTTTTTTTTTTTTTTTTTTTTTTTTTTTTTTTTTTTTTTTTTTTTTTTTTTTTTTTTTTTTTTTTTTTTTTAATTCCGTGTGATTCTGTGTCCATGTCTGGGCTATTATTTCTCACTTATATATATTAACATTTTTACTGTCTGAGCTGTAAACCAAATCTTAATAAGGAATCCAAACACAAAATAACTCCAAATAAAATAGCATTGACTATAGATTATAAATCCTTTCAGACAGTATGTTGCTAATGACAGAATTTATTTAACTAAAATAATGTGGTAAAATAATTTTTTAACAAGGAAGATCGTGAACATCCATGTCAATTGCACAACATGACAAATGTTTTAAACCTCAAATGTGTATCAGGAATGGAATAAAAAGTGTATAGCGCACTATAAAATTCTTTTAAAAAGACAAATTTGCAACACATGATTTAATGTACTTTTTTTAAATTTTTTTTTATTATTTTTACCAAGACCATTTATTGGTACATTGTATACATAATGATCATAATCAACATGGTTATTT
The DNA here is from genome assembly GCA_004026905.1 of Hystrix cristata. Lineage (NCBI taxonomy): Eukaryota > Metazoa > Chordata > Mammalia > Rodentia > Hystricidae > Hystrix > Hystrix cristata. The sequence goes on along the minus strand of PVJO010001479.1, from coordinate 1,995 downwards.
TGTACCTGTACATGATACATCTTGGTTTTCCTCCCTCTTCCCCCCCTTCCCCTCCCCTCCCTTCCACTCACCCACCCCTCTCTATTTGCAACAAGTGTAGCTACACATTCCCATTTTTTCCCCTTTCATCTTACTTTTCTTTTAACCTTCTTCTTTATCCCCCTTTTCCCTATCTAGTTCTCTCTTTTGAATACTATCTCTCTTTTTTCTTTTTTAAACAAAATATCTATTCTACCCCTTTGTCCTTATTTACAATTATGGTTTCTCATATCAGAGAAACAATTCGATGTGTACTAATAAGTGTCTGATTTATTTCACTTAATAGTATGTTCTCCAGAAACATCCATTTACATACAAATGACTCTAGTTTTTCCTTTTTTATGGTGGTGTAGTACTCCATTGTGTAGAAAAACCACATCTTCTTTAGCCATTCATCAGTTGTTGGGCATTTAGGTTGTTTCCAAGACTTAGCTATTACAATTGTGCTGCTATGAACATGTTTGTGCATATATCACTGTGATATGATGATTTTAATTCTTCTGGGAAGATACTCAGCAGAGGAATAGCTGGGTCAAATGGAACCTCTAGTTGTAGTTTTCTGAGGAATCTCCACACTGATTTCCACAATGGATGGACCAGTCTGCATTCCCACCAACAATACAGGAGAGTTCCTTTTTCCCTGCAGCCCCGCCAGCACTTGTTATTGGTTGATTTCTTGATAATAGCTATTCTTTCTGGAGTGAGATGGTATCTTAGTGTTGTTTTGATCTGCATCTCTTGAATGACCAATGATGTTGAACATTTTTTCATATATTTATTTGACATTTTTATTTCTTCATCTGAGAAATGTTTATTCATTTCAGATGCCCATTTTTGGATAGGGTCTTTAAATTTGGGGGGTTTCATCTTTTTGAGTTCTTTTATATATTCTGGATGTTAGACCTTTGTCTAAGGGACAGCTGGCAAAAATTTTCTCCCAGTTTGTGATTTTTCGCCCTACTCTATTAGTAATTTCTTTTGCCGTGCAAAAGCCTTTTAATAGGATGTGGTCCCAAGCCTCAATTCTTTGAATTGTTTCCCGTGCAGTCTGAGTTTTATTCATAAATTTTTTTCCAACCCCTATGTCTTTGAGAGTTCTTCCTATTTTACTCTCCAGGAGATTTATTGTTTCTGTTTTTATGTTTAGGTCTTTGATCCACTGCGATCTTAGTTTAGTACACGGTGAGAGACATGTATCTAGTTTTAGTTTTCAGCATGTGGTAAGTCAGTTTTTCCAGCACCATTTATTAAAGAGGCTATCTTTCTTCCACTGAGGGTGTTTGGCTCCTTTGTCGAAGATGTGATATTTGAGTGTGTTTGGAGTTATTTCTGCATCTTCTAGCCTGTTCCATTGGTCCTTGGGTCTGTCTTCATGCCAGTACCATGCTGTTTTTATCACAGAAGCTTTATACTACAATTTCAAGTAGGGGACTGTGATGCCCCCTGCCTTATTCCTGTTGCCCAGAATTGTTTTTGCTATTCTTGGTCTCTTCTGGTTCCAGATAAATTTCACAATTGCCTTTTCTAATTCTGTGAAGTATGTTACTGGAATTTTGATTGGAATTGCATTAAATCTGTATAGTAATTTAGGAAGTATGGCCATTTTCACTATGTTGGTTCTTCCTACCCACGAACATGGGATGTCTTTCCATTGTCTGAGATCTCTTTCAATTTCCTTTTTTAGAGTACTATAGTTTTCAATGAAAAGATCTTTCACTTGTTTTGTTAGATAGATTCCTAAGTATTTCATTTTCTTGGATGCAATTGTGAACGGAATAACTTCTGTTATTTCTTTCTCAGTGAGTTTGTTATTAGTATATAGGAATGCTATTGACTTTTGGGTGTTAACTTTGTATCCAGCTATGCAACTGAATTTAGTTATTAAATCTAGAAGTTTTTTGGTGGAATTCTTGGGGTCTTCTATGTAGAGTATCATGTCATCTGCAAATAATGATA